>CM052295.1:3364500-3528186 GCA_028455765.1 Lasioglossum oenotherae | reverse complement strand
AAAAAAAGAAATATTACGAATAATAATATACGGTATTGAATCAAATACTATTTTCAATCATTTCATGATAGACAATTCAAATACATCACGATATGCTTCTAAATTTCATACTATTGAAAAGAATACATTGATATTCATCGAAGTAAAAAATTACAATAACACGTGTGTTATTGAAGTAACTACATTTTTTTCTCAGTGTAGTTTCGGATTTTTTATTCTAGATGTTTTCGAAATTGAAAGAATGTTGTCCATCACGAATTCTTTTCAAGATTGTCTCTTGTGTCATATTCTCGAAATTTTCGGGAACCCGTCCCGACCCGACTCGACCTCTTCCCGACTCGTCCCGACCATCGGGTTCCCGATATTTCGGGTTCTCGCACACCCCTAACCATAATATATTTTTCTTAACTAAAATGAAATTCTGTGGCGAAAGAAATTCCGAAAGTTCCGACTACATTCTGTACATTTAAAAACCGATTCGCAAGACTTTTCACACGAAGCTTGCTTCTTGTGCAAGCGTGCTCGCAATTAGCATCATCAGACCGCACAGTGCATCGTCAGTGTCAAGACAGTCAACAGTTTCAGTGGGCGCCGAACCGCCGCCAAACTTTTCGCGAACTTTGATGGACGACGCAACACTTCGTTACAGTTTTCATTTAATATCGGTAATCGATCCGCGATAAAAGCTCCGCCGCTGCCGACGTGACTGTATGTTAAACCGATAATATGCCGTTGGCGTATTCCTCCGGCAACCATGGTGTAATTAATTTCGCCGTTTTAGCCAGCGAAACTTCGTAACTTGTCGAAAACTTTCGATCTTGTATCAAAGTGTCGCCTGCTGCGAGCGATAGCGTTCTTTGCTCTGAAAAACCGAGCTGCACAAGAAACAGCGAGCAAAGGCAAGTTCTTATGGGGGTCGGTTGACATTCGAGATCTATGGTGGTTGAACGACTCGTAGAGTCCCATAGCAATCGATGAATCTTTTTCCAAATACTTCGAAATCGTATCCTATGGAACCAATTTTATTTCTTCCACTGAATTCGTGTTCTGTAACATTTTTTTTTCAACAGAAGCCTTTGACCCATAACTCTTCTCGATGGTTCCCATAGAAATAGGGTCTGCTGCATTGCTTGGTATTTTTAGATTGCCCCCCCGGACTCCTAATTACTTAAATAAATTGGAAAATATGGAGTAACGTAGAAGGGGAAGGTAGAGTTGTTCGTATAGTTACCTGTTCGTTTCAAAAATTGTTTAAACATGTTCGAATCGCTAAAATGCTATTAGAAAATATATGCTCGCTTTCGGGAGAGTTTGTAGAATCGTCCTGTGGAAGAATCATTTTCATAACTTTCTCGGTGGGGGTATTAAAAATTGTCGAATGTGCCAGTTTCGGACGGCAAAGTTCCGCAGATGATTTAACGAGTTTTATAAGATGTTCGACGGGACCATGACATAATTGATGCAAATTATGATTTCCGCGTGGCACCGTGTCATCAGGTAAACAAGTCAGCCGACTAACTCGAGTTCCACAAGTCGAGCCAGCCATCAATAACGTTCCAGCTAACGAGAGACGCTGCTGCCTCGTAAATCAGCTTCCGAATTCACTCGTCTGCGAGCTTCTTCCAAAAATCTTGCGTCACTGGCCCGGCAGGTTTGACGTCATCGGTCGGACATTAATCATCGAGAGAGAGAGAGAGAGAGATAGCCGGTCGGGAGAGCTCGGTTTTTATCCGTTGTTTCCCGAAGCTTCGCGAAAAGAAACCAAGGAGTAGCTACCGAGCTAAAGAAAACTGCTATCGGGAAGTTAATCGACAACAAAAATCGTGCACCGCAGAATCAAGTAGAACATGACTGAACGAGCGTCAAGGTCAGACCAGCAGAATCTAATTAGGTTGTCAAAAGATGTTTTATAGTCGTGATAGGTGTTATGCACTTGGAATTTGTGATGGTTGGAACATAAAAAAATGTTCGCATTAATAAACATTAGTGCATAATCCTACAATAACTTCTCTTAGTTATCAAAATTTTGTATGGAGTTATACAACAAGATTTGTACGATCAATAAGGTCTGCAAATGTGTGCAATTTTAGCCATGACTATGAACGTATGATTTTTACACAAATTATGGTATGTCCTGTGAGAATTTCTGAATATGTTTACAAAGTGTCAAGATGATAGCTGCAGGAGTTATTTTATTAATTATCGAATTTAATTCATGTCAGATAATTGCATAAGTTCGTGCCCGATTTGAAAATAAAATTCAATGGTTAAATTTTAAAGATTGGTTAAAGATTTGGTTAATGATTGGTTAAATTAAAATTAAAAAATGGTTAAATTTTCTACAATTAGAAAAGAATGGTGACTATATGTATATTTGATTAATAATGTTGTATTCTTTAAAATGTAACCATTGAATTTTATTTTCAAATCAGGCACGAAGTTATGCAATCATCTAATATTTCATGATGCATATAATTCTAGATACAACTTGGAACAGAACGGATATATTAACTTGGAAAAATTTCTGCATACTCTCTGAATATCGTCGAATGAATTTACAATTTTTCATCCTCAACGGCATAATAGTTTTAAAAAATTTTTTTTAATCAATTTTTCTTATCCTATAACCTAGTTCGGACTAATACGAATATTTTAAAAAAAGAATTAGCCAAATCGGTCCAGCCGTTCTCAAGTGATGCGCTTACCAACGAACAGCATTTGATTTTTATTTATATTGATTATTAGGTTGTAAAAAAAGAAATGCAGGATTGTTGTAACTTTGTTTTAATTGCAATTTTATACCAATAAATATTTATTTTAATTTAATGAGTTATATATCATTTGAAAGCTTGTTCTATGCTCAAAACGCCATTTATGCCATTTATTTTTTTCTACGAGTTCAAACTATTACCTTCGCCTTGTTCGCATACTTCGTTGATATTCCGAACCGCTTGAGCGGCACTTCGGCCTAGTTTGAACTCGTACAAAAAAAATAATACGAAAAAACGCGAATTGACATCCTGAAATAAAAGCCAAATAATTTAATAAAAATTTGAATAAAATTAGATATCAAAAGCATAATTAAATAGAGCGTAAAACAAGCTTTAAAATGACATATAACTCATTAAATTAAGGTAAATATTTATTGCTATAAAATTGCAATTAAAACGAAGGAACAAAAATCCTGCATTTCTTTCTTTACAACCTAATAGTAGGAGTCAAGGAACTGTCCTTCGAAGTAAATTTCAAATGAAACACTTAAAATCGTAGGAGGGAGTTGTTGGTAACAAAATTGAAAAATAATTCGAAGTGTAAAGGGTTAAAAGGATTACTGTGTACTCTCAAAACATTGTTCATCGAATCCCCAAACTGAGAAACAAAAATGTGCAGCGGTTACTTTTGTTTTAAATTAAATAAACTTCGATTTACCCTCGAAATAATGAAATTTTGATGAAAACGTAGAAGTGGAGGATCCAGGCGGAGAAATAGTAAATCGTGGCTGGGTAGAGTGAAGTTCCAAGTGAAATAAAGGGGCCCGGGTGCCACCGGGGCCAGCTTATCACGATTACCAGGCCGCGTAACAATATTAATTTAAAACTTGCCCGCTGAAACTTCTCCCGCCGTCATTTAATTTTCTTCTTCGGAGCTGCAGCTCCAGCCGAAAAAGAAGAGAGCCAGGAGAGGGCCGAGTTCGCCGTAGCTCTTCGTCACGGGCGCCCCGAGCCTCTTCTTCCCTTTTCTAAACTCCCTCGGACCCCCTCGGAACCCCCCTTTCTTACCGAGCTTAGCGTCCGACCCTTATTTATAGTCCTCCCACCCCAAAGAACCTCGTGAACTCCTGCGCTCGAGTGGAAGCCAGGTCTCGTTCCGCTCGACTCGATCATTTAAAAGTACAATTTGTCAATTTCTTCGGCGGCAACGGCCACTGGCACGTAGCCGGTGCCCTGTTCCTTCATCTTCCCCTCCCCCCACGTGCCCCGCCTGCAAATTACCCTGTTCACGACCGTACAACTGTCGATATTAGGCTACGCTGCCGTAGAATCTCGCTAATTAATTGTTTGCTCGCGTGCTCCGAAAAAGGTTTCCGACGATTTTAGGAAACCGAAATCGATTTTTTTGGCACTGGAAAGCTTGGAACCCGAGGAACAGATCTGTGACGTTTCAAGGTCGAAGTCCTGGTATTGATAACGATATAAGAGGCTTCGAAGGAAGTATGAATAATAGTTGCGTATCCTGGACCAGAAATTATTTTTTTCTGACGGTTTCAGGATAGAAAACTTAATTTTTTTCGTACTGTTGGAAAGTTTTTAAGCTGTGGAACAGCTCTATGAAGTTTTACGGTAGAAGTCGTAGAATTGTTAATGATATAGGGGTTCGAATTTGGCATGTATGAAATGCTGAATATATAATTTTAATCGAGTGTATATTTTTGGAGTAGCTGTGTTATAGTTGCATCGAGCAGGCAAATCGAAGTTTTCTAATTTGCAATTCATCATCATATCAGTAATTAAATTACGGTATAGTATTAACGTAATTAAAGCAATGCTCGCCGGTAATTATAAAGCGAATTTTAATATTATTGCAACAGCTTTGTTTGTAAAATTCGTACATCAGTTGAGGGAATATTAATTAATTAATATTACCAATTCATGGGATTCGATAATAGCAAGAAATCGATACCACTTGTTAATGTTCCGTGCACTATTACGGTTTTTATGCGCAAAAACAAAGCCATACATACGACTCGTGTATCGTCGTTTCGGTATTGCGTGTCGATATTTATTTCAGAATATTAATCGACAGAATTTTTGGAATGCTTTTTCTATGATAAAAGTCTATGTCGTCTTTTAATTAAATTCTCTGATGTTATATTAATATTTAAAGGCTCTCAACATATATTTAATATAAAGCAATTAATTCACTATAGACTACAGAATAAAATAATGTTGCAGCGTTTATTGTTTCACTTATAACAATGAGATATAAATTTGTTGAATTGATCGAATAGATTAAAATCAATAATTCTTCAAATAACTTTTACTTCTAAATCCATCACTTTCTAAAAAGTATAATAAATTTCCCCAAAATGGAAAAAATCGTTACAGATTCATATCGTACATTTCCGAATTTATTTTTCTGCATATGTTCACGAATAAACCCCGTTTAATTTCGCTGAATATATCGGTAAAAAAATGGAAATCAATAAATCAATGAATAATTGTTAATTCTGCTCGAGAAAATACATAAAAATAAATGTTAAACAAATAAGAGAACGTGAAGAAAGCCGCGTAAAATCACGCTGCAACGTACCGAATTGTATTTCGCGATTTACGTCAATCAGAAATAAATGTGTGCGCCATTTCGACGGTTGAAACGCGCAGCATTCTAAAAACTGCATTCTATGCACGGAGCACGCAGTATTTACTTGCAACGGAGCCGGTCCCGTTTTAATCAACGCCGGATCAGCCTATTTGTACAGCCACCGGAAATAACACGGTGACATAGTTCCCCTATTCTTTTTCTCCGCGCGTTTCCTCAGCTCTCGTAGGAGCCTACGATGAAAATATTTCGACGCGCGTACGTAAATCGTCTTCGGTAATTCGGCGCGATAGTACAGGCCCCATAAATCCCATAAACGATGATATACTGCCGTCGAACGCGATCGGTCCCGAACAAGCACGCGCGTACAGCTAGGATGTCTGTACGTGTGTTTGTATGTGCGGCTGCGTGTACGTGCGCGAGTGTCTGTCGGAAGAGAAAAAGGCGATCAATGGTTTAAGCCTGCGAATGGAAAGAGAATAAGCACTGAAGTTCGTCGACACGCTGCGGGGGCGGTGCCGGATCGTAGCATCTGCAACGAACTATTCCGACGGCGATCCTTTGTGGAATTGCATCGATAAGCTTCTAGGGACTTTGTTATTTTTGCTATCGCTGCTCCTGTCCCCGAGGAAAACCGTGGGAGCCAGGTGATAATCGAAGAAGCTAATTTTGATAGCGATAGAGGAGCTTGATGGCGATTAGACTACGGATCTCCGGCATTTAGAGAATATCTATATGCTGTCTGCAACTGGGTGCAATTGTTAAAGATAAGAAAAGTTTCATGCGATTGTTGCGGAACATTATCGTCGATTGTAGACCCCATGAGATGACATTTCTGACAAAAATTTTATAGATTGTGGGCACTAAAGCGCGTTGGGGGATTTTTTAAATTGTCTCATAAATTTTTTCCAAACACGACACTTCGTAAGTCCAAAATTTTGAGAAAAATCACATCGAAAAAGCCTGGCAAGTTTCGCCAACGATAGCCCCAACAATTTCTGAAGATAATAGGACACTCGCCCGTTCGGATAATCGAGGTTCCACCGAATCATGAAATATGTCGATATAGAAGCTTCATAAAGAAATCATCCAAAACAGTAGCGTCTCCTTCATATGTACATAAGCCATTACTGTAGTGATCCTTCTCTCTCGCAAGAAACCTGTCCAGAACTGACATGTTTGCCTTAACACGGGTAAAGTGTCCTTAATCCAGGGGTAGGAAGACGGCGCAGGATACAGCCACAGCAGTCGTGCAGA
The DNA here is from genome assembly GCA_028455765.1 of Lasioglossum oenotherae. NCBI lineage: Eukaryota > Metazoa > Arthropoda > Insecta > Hymenoptera > Halictidae > Lasioglossum > Lasioglossum oenotherae. Next base: position 3,521,610 of record CM052295.1, on the reverse strand, counting down.
ACGATAAAAACGCATCCGAAAACATCAGCAGCTCTAGCGATCGTTAGAGTGGGATCGAGAGATCGGGAGACCGGGCAAGGAGATGACGGGGACATTCAGAGGGATAGAAAGAAAGGGGATGCACGGGGGTGAAAAGGCGCGGAGGGGGGGAGCGAGAGGGTAAATCCGGGAGAAAGGTAGAGATGGAGGTTTATGATAGTTCACCAAAGCCGGCCGTGGTATCGATCGGCGAATAAAGCCGCGCAGACCTATTTCCTCGACCGGGCCTGTTTGCTGGCTGCCTACACAGTATTTTGTGACGAGGATTTTGGCCGGTAGCCAAGCTCATTTCAAATGGACGTATTACATCATGAGTTTAGCGATTCAATGTTTTGTTGGTACATAACGTCCCTTTGCAGCGGTCCGACACCGATGCATGCCCTAGTGCACGAGCTGCAGTCTGCACACACCAGCCAGAGAGACATATGGGGAGATATTTGTTTAGGATGGTGTCTTCGGAGATGGGCAACTCTGTGGGTCAGGGTTTGACGACAGGGAGATGCGGGGAGTTAGATCGATGGTTGTTCAACGAGTGTGAAGTAGATGAGGTGAAAATGTTCGTTTTTTTTTGTTGTACGGTGATGGGAATTATTTGGGGGAGGAAGTCTTTCGATAAATTGAATAAACAATTGTAAGGAAAAGCCGTAAAACAGGTTTATTAACGTATTTGGGCACACAGATTCTCAGGCGTTCGTTTCAATCTGCCTTATTTTTACAATTCGTTGGCCATCGTAATTTTACAATTCTTCTGTTATCTCTGGTTCTCTAGTTTTATGAATTTAGTTATATATATATAGGGTTGTCTGTTAACAACTTGTACTTCAATGAAATCTTATGAATAACGTCTAGGACGTGGTAAATGTTTGACAAAGTTATGTTTACTCGTTTACTTATTAAAAATGTTTATAGAAGCATGCCTCTTTGAAGTACACATTTGGGTTTAACCAATGAAGAGGTCGTCTATGTAATAGAATGATGATAATTGTTGTTTGGGGAAGGAAGTCTTCGGATGAATTGGGATAGTATGGAATTTGATGAGGATAATCAATTTTACATAAAATCTTGTTAAGATCAGCCAGGGACGTGGTAAATGTTTCACGAAGTTATATTTATTCGTTTACTTATTAAAAATGTTTATGGAGGCATGCCTCTTTGAAGTACATGTTTGGGTTTAATCAATGAAGAGGTCCTTTGAAAACATTGATGTACTCTTTTTAGAAACGAACTTACGAAGCTGAAAATTTGTTTACCTACCGTACGAAGCATTACATAGAACTAGGTGAACGTATCATGAAATTATGTTCACTCGTCTATGTATGAGAAATACAGAAAAAAAGGATTCTTCTACAAGTGGATGTTTAAATGTAACAAACAGACAGACAAGAAAGCGAGCTAATAAAAACGTGGTAATATAGAGAAACTGTTGAAAAGGTTGTAACATTAAACGGAAAATTGAATTTTTAGACCTGAAAAATTGTTTAACGTTCTCTTCAAAACATCATCTAAAATTTCTAAAACATGGCGACTGCTTCAAAAAATTATATTTACTCGTTTAGTTATGAAGAATTACTAGAGGATACATTTCTGCAAAGTGTAAATGCTTTTGAAAAATTAGTATAGTAGTATAGTATAGCTTTATTTGTTCCCCTCAGGGTTACAATCTTCATGCAACTTCTCCTCTTCCTCTTAACCTAACCTTATTTCTATCTTATAAACTATCTTATTTCTGAAACTAAACTAAATAGAGAGACAGACAGAAAAATATTTACAGAAGTTTGAAAAATTAGTATATCTCACTTAAAAGTGAACATTTCAAACTGAAAGCTTGTTTGCACATCTTCTCGATCATCCGGTACAAGACAATCATCCTCCCACGAACGTTTTTGTTTGTCACATGAAATTTTGATTGTAGCAATTAATTTTACGAATAAAAATTTATGAAATAATTGATTGTCTACGTTTTGAAAGTTGTATGTACTATTTATCATTGATAACTGTTATGAGCGATCGAAATCAATTTCTCTCAACGATAACATTTACCAAAAAGAGAAAAAAATTTTCGGTCACTTATAATCTTTATTTGTAAACAATACAATTTTAGTCGATGAAATACTTGTTATTCTACGACTTTTTTCTATTTGGTTATAACAGTTACGGTCCTTGACTAAAATTACATTGCAGAATAGAAATTACGATTCCAGAATAGAAATTACGATTCCAGAGTAGAAATTACGATTCCACAGCATTCCTTGGACAGTTACACCACGGGCCTGAGAAGGACAATTCGCGCGAATCCCGCGGAGCGATAGGCAGCGTGCGGATCGGGAGAATAAACATTAGCTGAGCCATTTGATGAATGCGCAGCTCTTTTCCACGGTTGTTCAGGGCTGAAGCGTCCTCGACGAATCAGCGAGCGTTAATGGGTTAAGAATGAGCCCGGCGGCCGGCTGGTTTCCACTGGCGGCGTTTCATATTCGACTTCTAATGAGCTTTCGGATGCGAATATCGGCGATCCATCGGCCGATCCATCGATCCGCTCGCGTCCCGCCGCTGCCGCTGCCGATGCATGCGAGCGTACGCGATCTGAATTCAATCCCATTCGATGCGTGTCTTTACGGTTGTCCGTGCACGGCCGTACGTGCGTGTGCACTCGTGTGCACCGTATTATATTGGCTGACCGCGTATGGATTCTGCTCGAGATCGTCTGCAGATACACGCTCGCCGAATAGTAACGCCCGTGCTACATGCCAATAATCTCTGATTGTTATTACGGGTGTAATTGGCATTTGAACGGAAATGTTGATCAGCTCGGCTCCAGAACGGCCCCTTTACACCGGCGACTTCCGTGGCTTCCGGAAACTCGATCCGCGCGGTTTTCAATTTGTTTAATACCCTAGGCGGTGTGAAATTTTTTATAGCTGCAAGCAGGCTTGCAGGAAGTCTAGAAAAATGTTCAGCTTCGCATACCTCTTAGATGTTGCAATTGCTTTTTAAGCAGCCCTTTTAATGTGATTGATTGTGTTTGATTAAAGTGGTCTTTTTACACATTTTTAACAATTGAACAAATGCATGCAGATTTATAAAGTTTATACTGTATTTAGATAGGCTCTTGGAGGTTCTTTTTTTAATAATAAGAGTCCAATTTTCATTAATACTCATCAATTTGTGTATGACGTCACAGGCAGATTTTTTTCGGAGCTGTTTCGCTTTATTATAATATGATATATAGGTGGTGTTGGTTTATTTCACCATTCGCTTAAACAGGGGCTTTAAATATTTTGAATAATTAAACAAGTACATGCAATTTTTTTAAACTTCTACTGTGTTCAGACGGTAGCCTGGAGAGTGTGTCAAAAAATTTGCACCTTGGTAAAGTCATTTTTTAATGTATGATTATTTTTGACAATTCCTCTTCATAGGTTATACCCAATCTTTCAAGTAAAGAAATAAACTTTATACATGTTTAATAATGTAAGAGGCGAATATAATTTTACGAAATAACTACTGTGTTTCAGGTAATATTTCAGAGTACATGTCAACAAATTTTTAGCTTAAATAATTGATTATTCACTTAATTACTAAAAAATTACTTCGGGAACCACCTCTTTTAAAGGTTTTCTGACATTTTTGTAGAATTAAAAGATGCTGTTAATATTTCTAGAGTGTCATTTACTATTATATTAGCGGAATTTTCCGCTTCCCGGCAGGAAGTAATTGCTATGGGACTTCCTTTGCCCCGAATAGTTCTTCTCGAAGTGCATCAGACAGCATGTAACTGATAAGACTGGCGCACAGAAATCTACGTAAACAGTGATCTTCTAGTTCTCTTTTTCTCTTTCTCGGAACTGCAGTGCCGTTCCAGATTACAATCACATTACCAGCAACATCTCAAACGAATTGAAAAGTTTCCTTACACCTTCCTTATCGGCGGACATTCGACCCTGCATTGAGATTTTCCGAAAGTAACTCGCGATCAGCTTCGATCCGATGGCTCATGCGATCAAGCACGACGCCGAACTCGCTTTATCTATTGTGCGAACAACGGATTTTTATCGTTTTATTCCCCGAGCTGCTCTGACAAAACAGTTGTCCACCAGCATGTTTTCGAAGACGTTTCCATTCACTTTGTCAGGTCATGTGGCAATAAAATTAAATTAACATTCCATTAACAAACATTAAGAATAATATTTTCGGAGTCACGCTGTCAGTGTCAACAATTTTTCTAATGGCAAAATATATTTTCTGGAGGAGGAAAACATTGAACTAAAAAAATTAATACTACATAAATTGCAACAAACTGGACCGAAATAGAAATTTATTTTCTTTCTCGATATGTTTGATAGGTCCAAAATAATATAACAATATTTTTAAATTCTTCTAATATTTTTATTGCATTAAATTGCACCTAGCCATTTTCGTCATAAATGTATAAAATCAGTCAAGTTATAACCTGTGGAATTTTGGGGAAATGAAGATTTTAAATGGCAAATTTGTCGACTCAATGTTGGTAATTTCGAAAGTTTCAAAATATAGTTTTTGGCCGCGAGAAGAACGTCAGCGATTGAAGTTAAAATAGTGATTTTATCTAGGTGGGAATTTTTTTTCTAGAGTAGTAGGTAAATGTGAAATGATTAACACCGGTGCAAGCATCAAAAGATGCGCCAGGAGGTAGAGTTCATCTTCGAGGAATCTGACCTGACAGTTTCTGTTGCTTCTAGCCGGATAAAGAGTGTCATCCGAAGTAATGGCCCCTAATGCATCCTTCATTCGCACAGAAAATTCTCGCAAAGAAATGAGGAGGCGCGTGTGCATTACTGATTACTAGAAATGGAAAAGGATGCTCTGTGTGTATCTTTCGGGTTCTTTTCGTAGAAAAGACTTCAATTTCAGTGAATTACTACTGGGGAGGGCGTTGCTTTACAAAGAATAGAGGTCCGTTCTAAGCTGAACATTGTCCTACACAGCTTAATAAATATCGTTTGAAACATAGTAACTGCTATAAAAAATTGTATTCATCACTTATTCAGATATAAAACATGCCTGGAAGAATATCACTCTGTAAATATAATAATATAAAAATTAATATTAAACTGAAAATTTGTTCACTTGTCCTTCAGAGTAACCTATAAAATATAGTGAATGTTTCAACAAATTATATTCATTCATTTAGGTATAAAAAAAACTCCTAAAGGACTACCTCTCTGCAAATGTGCGATTGAGTTTAATAAAAAAAACTTTTGAAAGAGATTGCCATACCAAGTGGGAAAATGAATTTTCGAAGGTGAAAAATGCATTATTAGAGGTGTTTAAGAAGGAGACAGAATTAATATTCGAGACGTATAGCGTGAGGTGTTATGATGATTAAATTATTGAGGACAGCCTTATTCGTCTGTGCACGTAACATAGTAAAAGAGCGGAGGGAATACGAGCCGTTGCTTGATTTCAGTGATCATTTAACCAGTTCCTTTCAACGTCCCTCGTCCTTTCACCTTCGCATTACTCTTCTGACGTCTGATTCGATTTTATTTGATATAGCAAAGAACCGGGGGCACACGGAGCTTCTATTCCGGTGCTTTTAACGGCCCTGTCGAAGAATAACGCCGATCATACCATGAAAATTTAATTCGAATAGGAACCATGTAGGATCATTATGGGAGATTGATGAGCCGTGCTCTCGCGTGATCGAAAGCAAAAGGAATTTACGGATTATTCTGGAATTGAAAGAGAATTAGAGCTCTCACGGGAAAAAATAGAAAAATGTAGAATTATGGAAGTATAGAAGTACAGACATATGTATACGGTATACATATACATATAAAAATTTAGAAAAATGTACAAAAATATCGAGGAATATAGACGAACACACACACACACACATACACACGCACACGCACACGCACGAACACAGACAAGAATATAGAACAATACATTGGAACATGGAAGAATATAGAGAAGTATTGTAGAATATGGAGAAAAATATATACATACATACACATATTGTATAATACACTGGTTGTCAAAATGATAAGGCACCCCTCACGGTTTTTAGCAATGAACATTCATTTGTACATATATATGTAGAAATATATTGACATGGTAATACAATTAATATACAAATATATTGATATACAACTACATATACTGATTTAGAAATCTACTGATGTAGAGTTAGAGCAATATAAAAAAATAATGATATAGAAATTTGCAAAATAGAAATATACTAAGAATATAGATAAACGTTTAAATGAGTTATGGTAATATAGAAATACATGGATGAAATGTCGTCCACAGTGGAGGTACATTTCTTTGACTTTTCTAAAAAGTGACGTATTTTTTTTACTCATCAATATTGCAGCGTCGCCTGTCCTAGCCGTCTCCTGATACTCGTTTCTGGAACTTTGTTCATCGACAGACGGAATAGCAGGTGAAGTGAATTTGCCAAAGGGAGGCACTTACTCCATGTTACATTCGAGGAAACTTTCTCCTACTTTTTCTCTCTCTTTCTCTCTCTCTCTCTCTCTCTCTCTCTCTCTCTCTGTATTTCTCACACACTCTCCCAGAGCTCTTTTTTTATATACTGACAAATGGAACTCGGTTTTTACCGTGTGCTACAAGCCACATCGTGGTTGACTTCGCGACAAGTTCGACTTTTGACAAATCGGGCACAATCCCCCTTTTTACTCTTCGAATTTCCAGGCGACCATACGTTCAATTTCATGCTTTCTCGCGAGCAGAAAATTACCCAAAAAATACCATACGTCACCAATACCGCAATATAAACTGTCGAATATTTTTTAATATTTTTCAAAAAGATCCTGCTCTTAAAAGTATTAGGAGTATAAAGAAAATGCATTTTTGTCATCCTCTTGAAACTTTTTACCATAAATGCTACTTCAAAAACCGAAATAATTTGACAGTATCAAAAATAGATTTGAGAGTGTTCTCCGATTTTTCAGTGAAGAATTCTCGTTTCAAACAATTATGCAAAAAATCTTGTACATAATAAATATCCAAACACGACTTTACCTGATTTTTCAATCGTTTGTACATTTGATCAAACATCGTTGTAGGACCTCGCACACACAGTATTTATTTCATTTCAATAAACAAGACGCGCGATTATTTATATTTTAGGAATAATTCCGGGCAGTCGGGGGCAGCATGAAATAACTTCAGTTTTTATCTGGTTAATGAACGCGGAAAAGCTTTAACCGTGGCAGCGAATATCCGGAGGCAATAGATGCAATGGAGGCTCGCGTCGCGAAGATTGTATAAATAAAGGTTATTCATGTAAATTAGTCGGCCGGATCTTGGTCATAGAGTGCGCTGAATACGGTCGTGAATAATGTGCAGCAGGTTATTGTTGTCAAGCACAATTTCCCGAACGATAAATATAGTAAAAGTAGATTAAAAAGCCGCGTGGGCGTGTCGACGAGCCGCTTTCATTCGGAAATTTATTCGGATACGTAATTGTTGCTCCGTAATTCGTCGGTTCCGTTTCGAAATTGTGATTTCAAAATATCGGGGGCGGTCTCGCGTTTCCATCCATAAAGGTAAATTGGATTCCGGCGGTGATATCTTTTTTTGATCGCGATGTGTAATCTAATTTCCGAGCGCCCGATTCGGGGATCAAGGGTCGCCCCTGTCACCCACGAAGCTTAATTTTGACGTCAAGTGCCAATTTGCAAGTGAGCAAACGCTATACCAACGTCATCACGCGTTTCAATGGTCATTATAGCCGTCGAGGCCACATAGAACGTTACCTTTCGTCTATTTCGTAATTAATTAAATTATAGCGACGAACATTATCCTGCAGAAAATTGGAAAAAATTCCAGGATGTGGCCTAATCAAATCGAATTTTTCTTGTCCTTTTCTGCAACGAAGATTTTCGAAAAAAAATCTGAAAAAATTCCAAACTGACAAACTCAGTGTTGAAACAACCACAATTGGAGAGATTTTTTCCAAAATTTTCAATTTACAAGGTATGATGTTGAAAATAATAATGAGAATGGATTTTCTTGACTTTTTAACTTTGTTGCAACAAGGATTTTGAGTAGAAAAAATTGAAAATATTTCCCAATATGTATTTCGGTGCCGGTGACGTGTGGTATATTTCTCGGAATTTTTGGTTGACGCGTCGGTGATTTTGGGGCCAGAAAACAGTTTTTGGGAACATAAAGAAAACGTTCGCGGCGTCTGTGGGACAAGAGGCGCTTTGCGAGCCGGTGATCCGGATTTTCGGGAAATTTGGATATACGACGTGGAGATGGAGAAGATATTACAGTATCTTGACGTTGCGTACACCTCTTGAGACAGTTGGACGGACGAGCCGGAATCCAGAGATATTACCGGAGGAGCGTGCTGTACGGGTGACGTTGAACTCGTAAAGATACATACATACCCAAGGCACATCTTGCGAAAAGATATACCTAAGGCACTCTCGGAACGTCAGCATAATCTTTTGCAGAGATCCCTTTTACGAGACCACTGCCGACTTAGTATGTATCGCGAGCATGGTCCGTCAAGTAGCTTGCATCGGCCTTCAGCCGTCGCCCACTTTCCAACTCTCTTCTCTGCGAAGTTTCTGAATTTTTTCCCGCAACTAACGATCTGATAAAGAAATTCAACTTTTTCGCCAGGTATAAACACAACTCCCAGCTGTACACAGCAATTTTCGAAACTCGAAAATGTTGAGAAATGGTGGAGATATTAATTAACTTGGGAGCCTTTTTTATAATAATAAGTAGACAACAGATCTTTATGCAGAATAAAAATGTTTTACCTGAATTATAACAAACTGGAGTGAAACAGAAATTTATTTTCTTTGTCAATATAGATAACAGGTTGAAAATAATATAACAGTATCCTAAAATTCTTCTAATGTTTTCTCTGTTTTAAATTACACCTACTCATTTTTGTTATAAATGCATAACGATCCGCAGTCTAATAATAAGTGTAATTTACACCTTTGTGTACCATTTTTTTGTATATTGAACATGTTCCAAAATGGTAGGAAAACCAATCAAGCCTCCAACTATGAAATTTAACTTCGATATCGTCGAATTTTTGATAACTCTAGTGAATAGAAAAGTTCCAATTTTCCATGAGGCATAAAGGCAGCCCTCAGCGTCACGTATCAATTTTTGAATCTCAAAAAATGGAGTTATTGGCGAATGTCAAAAGCAATGCCTGGGGAAATGGAACGGAACCAATTAACTTTTATCAATTTTCCTTTCGCAGGCAATCTCCGAGTAAAAAGTTCAAAATCTTTTCAAAAGTGTAGGAGCGTTCATAAGCTTCCTGTAGCAATTTTTACATATTTTGAAAATATTAAAATACAATATAATTTTATTAATTCATTTTTACATATTTCGAAAATATTAAAATATAATAGAATTATTAATTCATTTCTAGAGTAGTAAGATTTAATAAATTGATCGAAATATTTTCTGTGATTTTTTTCGTGTTATTTGTTTAAAGCCGAGGGGATTTTTATGAGGAAAATTACACGTAATTTCACGCGGAAGCGTTAAGAATACAGGCGACCCGTTTTCCAATGCAAATGTCGGGCGCACACTGTGCGGCCGCGTGGTCGAGGTTCATTTAGATGGTTAGTATGTAGTTATATTCGCGCGGCATTGTTTCCTTGATGCGAGTAAAGTGAGCCTTAATTGAAATATAAGTGCACATTTATTACAAATCTATTCTATAACGGAGCTACACGAATGTGCGGAGAACGGCAAATTACTATTAATACGCGCCGTAATGACCGCTGTAGCAATATCACCGTGTTAGAATGAAACGAACGCGACCATAAATTTCAAACTAAGCAAATCAACACTTCAATTTGTCCTCTTTAATACCACTTATCTGCATTTGCCACGAAACGTTCCATTAACTCTTTTTAAAAATTGTCAAAAATCCAAAAAAGGCCTCTGTATTTATAAAAGAATTCTTTCGGAATTAATTCTGAGGAAACTAAACGAGGTACAAACTTTTCCTTTCACAAGGAGTTAACTGGTATCACGTAGTATAATGCAGGATTTTTTAAAATGAGTGAGTCCCAACAAAATGGCGGTACACTGAAAACTGGAGATTGTACATAGGACTTTTAGATAGACCCTAGAACTCGCCAAAAACAATTTTGAAACGAAATTTGCAAAGTAAAATAAGAAAATGTTTGTCTAAAAAGTAGGGGAAAGCAGAGTGAATAATAACTTGTATGGTGAAAGAAATTTGTGGGAGGTAATGAAGATTTGGATAGCAGAGTGTCTGCTCCGTACCACCTTATTACGCTCGCCAAAAGGAGGAAACGGTAGCATGTTCCGCGGCAGCTGATGTATTTCAGTAATAAGCGATTATCGATCCTCAAAGAGAATGGGGAATGACTGCAGACCTGTCTTCTGAAAAGAATAAGTAAGCACTACTTCAAACACCGTCGGCAAGTAAGTATTTCATCCTCTCGTTTTCCCTCGTCATCGATCTCGTTTCTATATTTCATTTTTCGTTAAAACATGTTTCGATCGGAGGGAACGCGCTAAACTTTCCAAAACCGCTTTGCCGATGAAAACTATTTGCGATATTTAATTTATGGAACAAATGTGAAAGCGGTACGGTTAATTGAAAATAACGGGCAAGCTTCGTTTCCTTCATTTTTACGATCTGTAAATTTGCAAGCTAGAGAGTAGATGCGTCCTGTTGATTTAAAATTCTGTAAGTTTGGACAATGTTCTACTCGGGCTTGATTTAAAGATCAGAATCTGCGTTTTTAACACACCTAAGTAGCACTATTTTTTAAAGAATTTTTGCACCAGAAAAGTGAATATTGCTGTCCCATACGATTGAAATTGAAAGGTAGCTAAATCCCAACTTTAACTCCGCGAAAAAAAATTGTTTAATAATTTACAATAGCTCTTTTTAAAGAGCAGAATCTCTACTTTATTAAGTTTTTCGCACTAGAGAATCGAATATGCTCCAATGATTAAAATTGAAGGATTACTGGTGTTTGAATTATTGTAACTCCATACAAAATCTCACGATCATCTGCAATAGTTTATTTTAAACATGTACTTTGATCACTCCTAGATAGCAGTATTTCTCAACAAAAGTTGTTGTACTAGAATCTACAGAGCACGCTTCGCGTTGGAAAAACATGAAACACTTAGTTGAAGTGTTCAAATACGGTGGTCCGAATTAGGGTATAGAAGTTGATCCGGGGCTGTTTGCCGAAGCATCGCTCTAGTTTCCTTACGAGCGGACATTTCGTGCGCGATCTGCACGTGGATATTAAACCTCTAGAATAGAGGTCGAGGTGCACTAAAAGGCTGCGTCCTGTCCCCGAACGACTGCAGTAACCTTGGCCACATATTAGCCCCGTGCTTGTCGTTTCCGCTGAGCCGCTGGCATGAGTTAAGGGTCGCTCGGAGACACCTAAGAATGCTTGCATTCGGTGCTTATTCTAATAACAGAGAGACCGGACAACGAACGATCCGAACAGCTGCCACATTGTTACCTTACACTGTCCACTGTGATCGTAAAGCTTCGAGAGCACTTTGGATCAAGACAACGTGGCTTTACTGTCAGTTTGCGTGTCCTGTTCTATTCGTCGGCGAATTCCCTCTAGAACTCACATGCCCGATGGCCTTTCTCGCATAAGTTTCGTTTATAAATTGCTGGAGGTACTGTTCAAGTCTTGGAACTATGTCGACTGAAAAATTGTGAATTCTTCAGGCTGTTAGATAGGGTATATCTCACTCTTTAAATCTATGGTGGTTTACTATGGGAACTGATTTCGTTGCGTAGAAAGGTTCAAAATTGAGAGTCACTAATCCCCCGAGATGTCATTAGCATTGTCGATAGCAAATACCCCCAATGACGACGGAAGGGTCCACTGACAAAATCAACGTCTTAAACTATTAAGGACAGTCTTTGGACACCGATAATATTCCTAATTGTACATGGACTATTTTTTAATATTACTTTAATTGGCTGAACTGTAGCATTATCATTAACGACCCTCTAATGACGGCAAAGGGGTCCACAACAAAATCAACGTCTTAGACGATTAAATGTAGTCTTTGAACTCTAACGAAACGAGATTCGTAATTGCACCTATAAACTTTTTATATAATTTTGACTGTCTCAATGGCACCTAACGCGCTATTAAAAACTACCCCCAATGATGAAGGGGTCCACTGACGAAATCAACGTCTTGGATGATTAAGGGTAGTCTTTGGGCTCCAATGATATTACTAATTGTACATGGACTATTTTGTAATACCATTTTAATTGGCTGAACTGAAGCATTATCATTAACTACCCTCCAATGACGACAAAGGGGTCCACAACAAAATCAACATCTTGAATGATTAAGGGTGATCGTTCAACTCCAACGAAACCTACCTTCGATTCCTAATTGCACCTATAAACTTTTCATATAATTTTGACTGTCTCAATGGCACCTAACGCGCTATTAAAAACTACCCGCAATAACTACGAAGTGGTCCACTGACAAAATCGACGTCTTGGACAAGCAAGGGTGGACTATGGAGTCCAACGAAACAGCGAATCGATTTGGTCATGGAGCAGCTGGCCGGGGACAGAAGCAATCAGAAGTCAGAAGGAAGCAGCCGGGGAATGAGAAGAAGGGGCTGTACGAGGGGTTGGAGAAGGGGGGGAGAGGGGGTTGGGCACCTTGGATCCAGAGGAGGAAGCTGCCGGAGGAGTCCGTGGAAGAGGGGGGTGAGGGCAGTGCTAACGGAGGTTAGAGAATGGGTTGGTTTAACTCGTACTATTTGAGATAATTGATAGCCAGAATAGGTTCACATCCCCGGATGGCCTATATAGCCGCGGCTAGATGTGCCGGACCCAATGCAATTTCCTTCCAACTGGACAGAGGACTGCATTAGCGATACCCGGGGAAACTATTGCCACTCGTGTGTCGCACAAGCTTATTTCGAGGATCCAGGAGCCATCTTCTTTTGAAATGGGTGCTGTCCCGGGGCGGGGGGGCGGCTGTGGGACATTTATTGTGTCCAGCGAGCGGGACAGAGGGTACTGATCTCTTCGTCGAGGTTGTCGATGCGGAAGAACGCAGGTGACCGTGCAGGTGCTTCGGCGACCCATGAATCTATGAACGAGACCGGAGGATCTTTATGCAAAATAAACATTTTCTGCATCTAGAAAACAAATGGGAACGGGTCTTTCCTTCTGTAACAGTTTGAATAAGTTGTAAACAATATATTAGCACTTTCGTGTTTCATCCACTCACATTTGTCATAAATAAAATCTAATTACATTAACCTTTGTACGAAATGAAAATGCACTAACTCAATTTTTAAGAAATCGTGCACAACAATTTAAAAAAAAGTTTATCATCAAGAAAACCAGGTCCTCCCCTCTCCAAAGCAAATCCACACGTACCCCCCCCCCCCCCTTTCGATTATTTCCCTTAAACTTACAACAAAAAATTCGCCGAAAGTTCATTCATCCCCCAACATCCCCTAACTCAACCTACAAATTCAACATCCTCTGTCCATGTTTCCATTGACTCTTTAGCGTCGTTAGGTCCACGAACCGCCCCCCCCCCCTCTCAGCTCGCCGCCCCCACCCCTAGCAAACCATCCCCACCCCCAATAACGAGCAAACAATAAAATGTAAAGTGTGTCTGGGTTCATTTATTAAACGGATTCATTTCGTATTGCGACCAAGACATTTGCCCGGGGTTTGCGCGGGGGGATAGGCAAGTCGGTTACACGAAAGCGACATATTGGATTTACATGTACCAGCGCGCAGTTGGACCGGCTCGAATGGCGAGGGCTATTACGACGCCGAATGAATATGCATAAAACTGCACAAAGTGAATTGGTGGTGGCGTTACAGCAAATGGGTGGAGGGGAGGCAGAGGTGTGCTGGAACTCGTGGGAACAGGGTGGGCCGCCGGTAGGCGTGGTTACACGTGACGTCACCGGCTCGTTATTCTATTTCGCCGAGGATAGTCGCGGCTGGGATGGGCGAGCGCGGGAGTTGCTGTGTTTTGTGTCCCCGCCATGCTTCATAAATCAACGAAACAAACAGAAACGCCGGCGTGCGTAGTGGCCAACTCGATTCTGATGGCGAATGTATAATTTCATTCCGTACCCACCGCCGGATTTCCAAAATCCACTCCGGACGGCGACTTCCGGTCGAAAATTTTTATGTAGTGGTCACGCAAGGTTCAATACTTAGACGAACAGCTTCAATATTCACTTGTTTAATTTCGGTTCTTGTACAGTGAACCTCGAAAGTATTTGAACGCACTTTAAAACAGTATAACTTTTTTATTATTGCATCAAAAGACCTGATGTTTTGTACGCGATTGGAAGCGCTGGTTTACTAAATGATCTGCAAAAAAGATTTTCTAAACATTACAATTTACAAGGTCGCATACGAAAATCAAGAAAGCATTTCTTGAAACTCTTTTATTATTGTACCAAATGACCTGATGTTTTATACGCGATTGGAAGCGCTGCTTTACTAAATGATCTGCAAAAAAGATTTTTTAAACATTACAATTTACAAAGTCGCATACGAAAATCAAGAAAGCATTTCTTAAAACTCTTTTATTATTGTACCAAACGACCTGATGTTTTATACGCGATTGGAAGCGCTGGTTTACTAAATGATCTGCAAAAAAGATTTTCTAAAAATTACAATTTACAAGGCTGCATGCGAAAATCAAAAAAGCACTTTTTAAACCTTTTTTCATTCGGGCCTTTAATAAAAACTTAAATTTATGTTTTGTAGTTCTATATACAGGGTGCGGCCGAATAACTTGTACTAGTAGGCACGAGCTGGTTCCTTATGAAAAAATAAGAACAAAATTTGGAATAAAATTCTTTCATTTAAAGCTTAGTTTTCGAGAAAATCGAGTTTGAAAATCCTATTCGTACGTTTGCTGTTACGGCTCGACGAACCGTAACTTACAATAGCCATAACAGTATACGTACGAATAGGATTTTCAAACTCGATTTTCGCGATAACAAAGCTTTAAATGCAAAAATTTTATTCCATATTTTGTTCTTATTTTTTCATAAAGAACCAGCTCGTGCCCGCTAGTATATGTTATTCGGCCACATCCTTTATACACTATGAAAATTTCGTCAAAATCGATTAACATACCGAAGAGCGACAAGTGAAAATCATAGAAATCGATAGAAAGGGAAAATCGACAAGTGAAAAACGCATATTTTAAGTTTTCATTACGAGCTCTAATAAAAAAGTTATAAGTGGTGCCTCTTTTACTATCTCATGTGATTCTTAGCAATTGCAATTTTTTTCAAAATCTGTTTTGCATGTCTTTTGGTAAATCAATTCTTCTAATTGCTCAAAAAGAGTCAGGTCGTTTGATCCGATCATAAAAATGTTATACTGTTTTAAAGTGCGTTCAAACACTTTCGTGGTTCGCTGTATATTTCAAAATCTTATCCCTCTATCACTTTTCATTTTTAACACATTATTGCACAAATTTGAAAAATCTATGATACATGGCTAAACACTTTTTCATGGAACCTTCAATAGCAACAACAATTTTCACTGTGAACTAACACGTCATCCTCAATAACGTCATCTAATAGTTTCATTTGACATTTGAATGTAAAAGAAAATTTCTATGCTTTCTTTGGTACTTTGGTAATAGACATCCGGTAGGTAAAGTGTTAAAGTTCACAACATGATCAACGTGTAAATACGTTTAAGAAATATTTAAAACTACATCGAATCTCTCCACCTCTAGTTTTAAGTAAAATTCATCACTGGTAAAGATTAAAATATTCACATAAAAAATGGCAAAACTAGTAGCAACATCGAACAATATTAAACAAATTTAGCTTACCGCTCGGCATTATCTTAAGACGGTTTTATAACATCGTCGACGGTGTCGTAATCCAGCCGTCAATATTTTCCCATAAACTCGCTCGATCCTTGCGACTATCTAACCATCACGGCCTCCATATACTGAATATTTCAGTTGCTTTTTATCTTCCCCTGACACCAGCAAATGTGCACAGTCTCCATAATAAAAAGTGCATACAGACAGCCGCAAATAAAAACACAAGAATACAGGAAACAACAAACATCCTCATGGGAAAAGTAAATAAACTTTTTTTAGTAAACGTTAATGGATCTTGTCAGACAACCCTTCAGCTAATATCAAATATTTTATTTTGTATGTTCGTGTGAACTATAGATTCAGCAGTCACCTAGAATTTTCTCATCCGCAAATACACGGATCTACGGAAAACATGGCAGTATGAATTGCGAACGCCTTGCACCCTCCTTATACAGGGTTGTAGGCGGCGTGGGGTGGGGTCGGGAGGTGGGTTCTAAGTGCGTGTAACGAGATCCCGGGTAATGTGGGATAGGGCAGGGTGTTGTTACAGCTATAATCACCATAACGTATGCCGCGAGGCTTGCGTCAATGTTGACTCCCGTGGTCACGCATACGCTCAGCGCTGGAATCCTTCGGCGACGCCTTCAGTCGCGTCGGATTAAAGGGATCCTTTCTCGGGACCAGCAGCAAATTAAGGTGAAGTTACGCCGGGCCGGTGGTCTACTTTGACCCTCTGACCACTTCGTTGCTTTAATGTGCGCGTGCGAGATTGGTTCGCCCGGGAATGTAACTCTCCGCGAGACAATTAACCCCTTGTTCCAGGATTTTGACAGCAAAAACGAGTAATGCTCGACTCTACGCCATTGTCTGGCGATGACAAAGCAAACAGGACCGGCTTTAGCAACAAATAATAATTTATACGCCCATAGATTCCCTCCGCGTGTAAGAAACGCACGGTTTTTCGACAACAGATACGTGAAGTCATAATAGATGTCCACTCCGCTCCTCTTTATTTTACACTTACGAGATAATAGGGCGGTGGACATCTATTATGACTTCGAGTAGCAAGAAAATCATGACGATATATCCATTTCAATATTTTTTAAACATCTTTAAATGTTTTTATAATGTTGTGGAAATATACCACTGTATATTCAGGAGAGTCTGTAGAATCTATCTGCGCGGAGAACATCTGGACATGTTTCATAGTTGAAGCACAAAGAGTTGTCGAAAAAGTTTCTTGCTTCGACAATTTTTTAAACGTGTATAAACATTTCTAATATTGTAAAATATATCATTGCACTCGGGAGACTCTGCAGACTCATTAGATATAAGAGAAGTTTGCATAATTGTCATAGCTGAAGCACAAAAAATTCGAAAAATCAAAAATATCTTATCTCGGTATTCACGATCGGTAAGCTAGAAATGATTTTTGTCGGACGACTTCTGATTGACAGCGGGATAAGAGGACAGTGTTTTCCATTGAAGTGCTCGTAAATCAAGCCAACTGTGTTCCCTAGGAGCCGTTAATTGCCGGCTCGCTGGAATTTCTTGCAGGTGATCCTTTATCGGGCTTAATGAAGCCGACTGTGATTCAAGTCGGACAATCGTTGCGATAAAATTGCAGATAATCGTCCTGGCGCAGCGATTCTGATACGAGTAATCATTACACGATCAGCAGAGACCAAGGACTCCCCTCGATTCGTTGTAGCGACGCGATCGAGAGTTCTTGTCCGAGTGAATCCCCTCACACTACCGATCGACTGAAGCATACCCTTCGATAGATACTTCACTCGAACTGGAGCGCAGTGCTAGCACGATCTCTTTCGGTTTTCAAACTGTCTTGTTACACAAGTGCAATTCATTAATCCGTTAATTTTGTTAATTATTGGACGTTGGTCACAAAATTTCCAACATTCGCATAACCAAAGTCAATATTTATTATATGGAGTTTGAGGCTGTGAACGCGCTCACGAAAACAAATTTAATTTATCTTTCATAGTTTCCGAGATATTTAATTTTTAAGGAAACATTGCATTTTTAACTGTGAATGGTTTTTGCGGTGCGTCGGAGCTATGCAGTTGTATCTTACAGTTGTTACATATAATCAAGGACCATAACTGTTATAATCAAAAAGAAAATAAGGCATAAAATAACACGTATTTCATCGACTAAAATCGTATTGGTTTCAAATAAGGATTATAAGTAACCGAAAATTTGTTCTCTTGTTGGTAAATGTTATCGTTGAGAGAAATGTATTTCGATCACTTCTAACTAGACTGCGGATCTTTATGCAAAATTAAAAATGTCTACATCAATTGGAAAATACAGGGGCCACCTACAAAATTTTTTCTTCTAATTATCTTATACAGTTGAAACTAATACACTGATGCCCTTCAATCTTTTTAAAATGTTCACTGCTTTAAATTGTACGTACTTATGTTTGTCATAAATGCATAAAATCTGCAGTCTACTTATAACAGTTATCAACGAGACAAATTTCTTTCGACCACTCATGACAGTTATCGATGAGAGAAATTTATTTCGATCGTTCGTAACAGTTATCGATACGAGAAATTTATTTCGATCGCTCATAACAGTTATTCGATAAGAAAAATTTATTTCGATCACCCATAACAATTATTAACGAGAGAAGTTCCTTTTGATCGCTCGTAATAGTTATTGATGAAGGAAACTTTTGAGAGTTATTATTATATAGTACATACAACTTTCAAATGGTAGACAATAAATTATTTGATAAATTTCTTGTAAACGTTTATGTTTAAACATATTATGTTTACACGTATCCAGCTTTGGAAGAAACATCGAATCTTCGACTTCGAACATTTTTTGAGCTTTAATCAAGAAAGCTATAAAAATGTTTTTCACATACAAAAATTCTAGAAACTCTCTAGAATACAATGATTTATATTTTCATAACATTATCAACATTTAAACATATCTGAATCAGCACATCATGTATTGTATACAAAATCTACAATCTAAGAGTGCTTTCTTATAGGTTTCAATGTGCTGAAGGAGATCGTGAAAACCGCGATCGTTTACCATCATGGGGATCCGAGGAAATCAATTTTAATCAATACAAAGTTATGTGGATGGTAGTTAACAGAAGATCGACGCGGTCAGAATACGTTTTTAATCTCTCCGGTTGCTTCCGAACGTGTAGTTTTGACCCTGAGGGTATACGTTGAATGATGGAAGACCCCCGGCAAGTGGTAAGGTGTTTCGCGTTGCACCGAATGAATAATTTATGCCCGCCGACAGAGCGTAGCCGGTGAAAGTGTTAAGTAGCAGGTGTTGCGGTCCGAATTCGCTGTTTACACCACCGTAGAGCGAATTTCGTTTCATTCTCCAACCCTGCGCCTCCCTCACCGACACGAATGCCCCTTATATGCGACCAAAGCTGATTATAGAATATGCTCCGACACCAAAAACTATTTTATATTATCCTGGACTGGGTATATCATTTTCATAAATCACATTAGCTGAATACACAGTACATTATTTATTAATGACATTGTTTAATCAAATATAACCTTTTCATTTTTATTGATTTTGTTTTATATGAAAGCCAGATCGAAGGATTTGTGACACTCTTTTTATTAAAATGAGTCCAAACTCCGTATGTAGTATATTATTTTTTTATAACATTATTTAATCAAATATAATTTTGTTGCTTCTGTTGATTTTTATGACATTTTTTCTGATTAAAATGAGTCCAAACATGATATAATTCGGGGTATATTTACTTGTTCAATGGATATTGAGAATTCGATATCATCGGTTCGTATAATCGTGGTTCTATATAGTGTCGTGAATTAAACGAGTAAATATACCCCGAATTATATCATGTTTGGACTCATTTTCATCAGAGAAATCTCGCAAATATGTTGGGGAAATTATAAAGAAAGAATTCAAAGGAAATTTTGTGATTGGATATATTAATAATTTGTGGATTTAGTTGACACTTTACTATCCCAGTATTTCATCAAATCCCATTTTTAAAGTACAATTTTGAAGACCCCTCAATAATACATCTCCGAAATTAATAATAATAAAGAACAAAGCAAAGTTCTTATCACTCGATTACAACTTCCCTAATCATGATCAAACCCCCTCCAGCGTTGATCACGCGCTATTAAAGTCCACCTTAGCTCCTCTATCCCAGACCTAACCCAAAACTAGCGAACTTGAAGGTGAGTGGTGGGGGTAGTGGGCCACTTTCGCAGTCCCCTTTGCCCGAATTAAGTAAAACACACGAGTATAGGGGGTAGCCTATTAACGATCGACCCCGGAAGTCGAGCAGGATCTCATTAGGGCAGCTTTGGGGGGGAGGACACCTAGGAGGATTATGCTCGGGAACGATGCAGTTCCACGGTGTCCTTGGACTGCTGGTCAGGGAAAAGGGCCACGGGGAAGGGTGCTGGGCGAAATGGGGAGCCGCGTGAGTGCTCCTGCGTCCTGGATAAGCCTGGAAAACGCCGATTTTGTAGCCGGGGCTTCTGCCGGAGGATAGTCAGCCTCCACTTGCCAGCAGTATGGCCGGAGTTGAGTATCTACTTTCGCATACGGTCTCCACAGTGCCGTCAAGGGCCCTGAGCTACTTTATCACGGGAGCGGAGCTGCTGAGTGGAAAATTTAGTAAAGATAACCGGACGCGTTAGCTCGTCGCCATAGAAGTTTCGAGAGACACCATGGTCTTCTTGCCTCGTAGTTGATCTGCGTGCCGGGTTTACGGGCCTGCGTTTTGAGAAAGATTTCAGCGGTTAAAAAATTACAAGATCCCAGGGTGGGTTTCTTCAAGGTTGGATGATCATCACGAGGCTTGAGGAAACTTGGGGTTTTTGGAAATTTTGTGGGTATTGCAGGAATACCGAACATTTTCTGGATTGGGGTCATTCTACGTAGTATACATTACCTCCATGTTACTGTGAGACCCACTCGATATTGAATGACGTTAGGTTTGTTAGTCGAAATCGAGTATGCTTCAGTTCTACTACGGGTGTTTATCATGATTTGCAGACAATATGTATATGCAGACAATATTTAACAATTTAAATTAATTTAATTTTGAAGTTAATTATGCTGCTTTGATGATATTAACAAAATTTAGAGAGTGAACGTGCTCTGCACCGCGGTCGCTGGATAATCCTCTCGTTCTGGAGAGTACATATCGAGATTTACAACGAAACAGTTCGAAAATTTTTTTGTACCCCAGCGTACAGGGCGCAAGAAATTAACTGGTTTTTAACGATGTCGGTATTTCAGATCGTGCGACACGAAAGCCCGTACAATGATTGGCCTACTCCTACATCCTCCATCTGTAATTTTGCGACTTGGAATAAGTTTAAACAATGACAAATGGAAGCAGCGCCATCTGTACACAAAAAAAAGAAATATGTTTTCCGAACAACTTAATATACTATACTGTTGAAATAATCAATTTATATTTCGCGCTCCAGTAATTGTAAACGCACTGTAATGTATACTACGCGAGTCAAAAGGACATCGCGTGTTCGGCGATCGCGTCGTCGCCGTCGAGTCTAGTACGCAACCTGATCTGTTGCTGCAGCGTGTCATTTATAACCTTAATATCATATCGGGTTCGCTCCTTATTCAACGCCACGACTGTTGTAACTATTGCATTAACAATACATACCCTCGGCCAGGCCTGGGCGCGGTTGGCCCGGGGAACACATGTTGCTGCTTCTCCTCTTCGCTTGGTCGGAAAGTAAGTCCCCACCACGGCCACTCCGACTCTTCCCTTAGCCTTAGCCTTAGCACGAGGACCCCCGCGATGCTGCACCGGCAGGTTACTCGCAACTAAACATATACACGCACGTAAGACCCAAAAGGAATTGGTAAATGCCGCTAGTTCCACAGCTTCGGGCAAGGGTCTTATGTGCGTGTACATGTTTACATAGTAGTGGTGAGTAACCTGCCGGTGCAGCATCGCGGGGGTGCTCGTGCTAAGACTAAGGCTAAGGGAAGAGTCGGAGTGGCCGTGGTGGGGACTTACTTACCGACCAAGCGAAGAGGAGAACCAGCAACATGAGTTCCCCGGGCCAACCGCGCCCAGGCCTGCCCTCGGCGATAAACAGATGGCACACCCGATTGATTTAGGCATTTTCGCGCGCCCTGTCCCCTTCCCCCACCCTCGCGAGCCATACTCACGGACTATGATAACAGGTGACCAAACTATATTATTACAAATATTTTTAGTAATAGTATGAAATATGTTTGACGCGTAACGGCCGCGAGTTCGAGACCGCGGTAAAGAGTCGCTTGCCCAGCTGTCTATTTGACGTCGAAACTCCGAGCATAAGAACACGCTCACGTGTTTGGAGTTTTTCATTGATTAGCTGTACGGATTTGACGCCGAACCGAGGTGAATGTACTCATAGGTAAACGCCGAGCCGACTGCGCGTGTAGTAAACACACATCGGCAATAGTCGAAATCGTGCGCTACCGTCCCCGGTTGTCTTTTTCCAAAACAGCACTGTCCGTTGGCGTCCTGGCAAGGTGTGCACCTTGTCGTGGAACGTCGGGAATCGAAACGTTCATTTTCAAATTCCCCACTCCGTTCTCGTCCCGAACAAACAGCCCGCCGACTATAAATAGCTGCGCAAATTCGCAGGAGACCGATTTTCACGTGCAATAACGTGGTCTTACGTCGCGAACTAATTCTTCCGTTCGTTATGCGCTCCGATCCCTCCGCGTCCGAAAGTGTAAGGCATCAAACGCCCGGCGGAGTAAAATTGTAAGAGTGTTGTTAAGTAATTGATTGTCTAATTAAATTTGTTACGGAGATCGTAGAAACTCGGCCTTTATTCCGGATTTCACTGTATCTCAATACAACGTCTATTCCTTCCGCAGTAGACTCTTTAAGCAAATAAGACACACACCGACACTCCTCATTTAGGGTTCGGTGCAACAAAATAGTATAAACGCTTTATACGTTAATGTAAGCAAGTAATTTATCAATCTCAGCCTTCTCGGCCATGAAATGTTTATTAATTGTGATACATATTTTAGTGGAAGTAAAGCAACCAAACGGGATAAAATGGAATCGAATTCGTCCTCGCGAAACGCGTAAGGCTGCTCGAAGTTATCGCTCCGCCTCCTCCGTGAAAGTAAACGAATTTTCGAATGGCTATTCGTTGGCTTTCTTTTTTTGGTCCTCGCAGTGAAACGGTTGTCACTTCGGTTCCCTTTGTAATAAAATCTCGCAGCAGGACGACACACGCCCACCATCGGGGAACTGGGCGGTTCGCCAAGCTTTTTATTTTCGAGGCTGAAAAGAAGTCACCTACGACGGGGCAAGGGTGGCCTCTCGGCACGCTTGTCCCCACCATCGATGCTTCCGTAGTCCCAATGTTTAGGCTTTGAGGGAACACGCTACGTCTCGTATGTGTGACCTCTTAGCCAATATTTTGCTAGAAAATTCGTGTGACCCGGGCCGTAGTCGCATTCCTTCCAAGTGACTTCTTTTCAACCCCCCATAATACATTCCCGCTATGTAGTTCCCAGAGTTCGTTGCGGCTCGCTCTACATCACGTACCCCGTTCCGTAATTTCTGATAGTACCAGCAGTCGCCCGGAAACAGATGCTTATCGTTTTTTAAAACCCCGCCGCGGTAAACCCTCGATTTTAGGGGCGCGGTTTAACAGCCTATGGATTTCATTGGCGAAAAAAGCCCGCAGCTGAGATTGCACTACCCTCACCCCTTGCAACACGACGCATCTTAATATTCTCATTTAAACCCCGTTGTTCATTTCTTTAATTCAATTACACAGTTTCCACAATTCTTTAATTCTTCCCGTGTTATTCAATTTTGAACGCATCTCAATTTTTCATTTCATTTTAATTATGTAATTTGGTAACGTAATTCCAATTTTTAATTCTACAAATTGTTGAATGTATCCCATGTAATATAAATTCTTCAATTTAATTCAAATGAATTTCCAACTTCGTAATGTCACGCTCATTTTTCATTACATAATCGTTCAATTGAACCTTCATTATTAATTCTTTAGTTCTAACGCTACTTTTAATGTTTCGATCGAATCCCCATTTTGAATTCTTTGGTGTAACATCCGTTCAAATGTTTGAATGAATCGGAGATTCGAACGATTATAATTTTCAAAAAGTAATTCGAGTGATTCGATTTATTAAGGATACGGATTTCCTAAATTTCGTTCGCGTCTTTTTAACATAATTCCAGCATAATCCCGTGATATATCGCGGTGATGTGACGTAAGTGGAGCAGGGGTCGTCGAAAAAATTCGACTTTCGGATACTGTCAATAATTCATAGCAGCGTCGGTATTCTCGTTCTGCATTCAGAGCCCTTTGTCACTCTGCTCGCCGACGGAATAACATGTCTGACCCAAAAACGAGGGTCGCTTCGACTGCGCTGGCGGCGATCCAACTTTTTCGCGGTTGTTCTTTCGATCTCTGCCCGCGGTTCCTAAGGAAACCCCGGGACTCTGGTCGACTATTCGATAATTTGCACAAGCATTACTTTCCGTACCACTATTATCCACCACGTTTGAATCTCAACGAATTTTTATAAGTATCATTTACAAATATTACATTTTCAAACATACGAAGGCACATCAAGCTTAAATTTTTCTGATATTTAAGGGAGACTTTTGCATATAAAAATGATTCATGGAAGCAATTTATATAAAACTAAACACTCTTGCCTAATTAGTTCTTGAATATCTTACATGAATTTGCCCCATAATAATAGTAGCAAAAGAAAATAAATATAGAACGTAACATTTATTATCAAATAACTAGATTACATGAAACAATAAATTAAAAATGTTACTCCTAATTGTTATTTTGTGTGTTTAGATAGTTTCTGGATTTTTCAATAATTTCGTTACTGCATTTTAAACATGTAGGTTGGATCCCTTGGCTAAAATTATTGGAGCATCCGTTCTTCATTGCTTCCAGCATAACTTGTTTTTTTTCATCTTACTTTTACAATGGGTTGATGTTCAACGGAAATAAAACAATTGATTTCGATCAGCGGATGAAATTAGACAGTTATAATTCGTAATAATTAGGTTAACCCAACAATTGAATGACGTGTCAAAACAAATTACAGATGTCATGAAACGTTAATTTTGATTGAAGGCTTCGCAATAATTTCCGTTTAAATATTCACTTGCTATTATTATTATGGGACAGAGGGAGTAATTTTTGACCCAACTAAGATATCGAAAAACTTTTTAAATTACTCACTTTTTCAATGTCGATACGAATATATAAAAGTTTTTTTTTTTATTTGTAAGCATTTTAAGCTCTTCTGATTTTATTTCGCTTTATTAATAATATAAGTGAATACAATAATATAGAATACAGTAATAATACAAGTGAATACAATAACAATGTCCGTTAACACTAAATATGTAAATTACAATCTCTGAAAAAAGAAGGAATACTAATTGTAAGACAAGCTTCAATATTTGGCTTCGCTATAAGTGTGTCTACATCAAGGGGTGGTCGGAGGCTCATACTAAGTAAGGCATTTATTAGCTTGTATATAAAAGTTAGCTCTGAATCTCAATAAACAAGAAATTTAAATAATGCCAAAAAATAGTTGAAATCACTAAATTTCATTGAAATATCATTTAAACGTAGTAAATACCTAACTTTAATACGTTTAAATAGTATTTAGAATATCATGTTTGAAACGGGGCAAAAGCAGTGATGTAGGTACAGTTAATGTTATCCGAAGAGCTAATACTAAGCGAGCAAAACGGTTTGGTATTTCTGCGCGAACGTTTAATATGGGTCTCGTGTTTCGCGAATTATTTACACGAAAGGCGGTCACATGTTTAACTCCCTCCAGGTTTTTTGCGTGGCTCTTGCCATAAATCTGGCGGAATGTCAAATGATAATCTTGCCATGCTGGGATTTTATGCTGCTCGAGTATGCGATGCACATTGGCCTCTTTAACTAGACACTGCGCAATATTTATCCTTTCTTTAATAAAAGATTATTCTTTAAGAATTACGTTAAAATTCACAAAGTTTGCAGAAAATAATGAAGTTGTATAGTCCTCCGACCTCTTTTTATCACCATTGAAAACACTTTCCATATTTTGGGTGGCATCGTGAACGAGCTAAAATTTTGAAAAAATTGTATAAAGTAGAGTTACAGTGCTCCTACGATCTGCTTTATATTTCATTGAGATATCTTAAGTAGCCATCGCGAAATATATTGTTGAAGTTAGGGGTTGTTTGCCAAATTTACAAGCTCCTATCGTACCAGGTCCTTCAGAAAGTTCGTAGCCTGACGCATAGATGATATTGGGAGCAGCAAGAACATATCGTTGTTGAAAACATCCGTCCCTGATGTGAACATAGCATACACCCCAAATCGACCTGTCAAATAGCTTGCTTCAGGCAGCTGATTAAAGTGGACGTGTTTGCTTTGGTTAGAAAAATGGAAAACTTGAAAAATCGTGCAGTCATTGCATATTTATGTAAAAAAGGATTAAGCGGAAAGGAAATTTTTGATGATATGATGGATGTGTTAGGGGACAGTGCTTCTTTATATGCAATGGTAAAAAAATGGGTTGCTCTATTTAAACATGGTCGTACAGACATTAATGATGATCCACGTTCAGGACGTCCAAGAACTGCAACCACTTCAGAAATAATTGATCATGTCCATGATTTGGTTTTGGAAGATCGCCGACTAACTGTGTTTAATTTAGCTGAGGCCATAGGCATCTCAATGTCCTGGCTTAACGGAGAAAAAAAAAGTCATTTTTCACCAGGACAATGCACCGCCTCACAATAGTGTTCTTGCAATGGCTAAATTGAAGGAGTTACGCTATGAATTGTTGCAGCATCCACCATATTCGCCAGACCTGGCCCCCTCTAACTTCCATTCGTTCCCAATCCTCAAAAAATTCCTACAGCAGGCATTTTCCATCAAATGAAGAAGTTATAGCAGTCGTAAATGAGGATTTTAGAGGTTTCGAGGAAAATCATTTTAGCGATGGGGTAAATGAATTAGAAAATCGCTGGAAAAAATGTATTGAGCTTAAGGGAGAATATACTGAAGAATAAATGTATTTTGGCTCATTAATTCATGTTCTGAATGACCGAGTATAACAAGAATAAGATCTGACAGTGTAGAGAGCGGTTCGTTATAATATTTTAAATCTTAAAGCCCGATAGTAAAAGAAGAATATAGAGTATTTAGCACAATTAGTAGGTGAACAGACAAGAGGATCTACTGAGAGTTTGCGGACAGATCCGTTTATTTTGACGGTGCGAACTATACTGCCCGAGTAAGGACAATACAGACATAGCGAGAATATACAAGGTAGATCGACATATACAGTTAAATTAGAGCGAGCACAGGTGACGATAAAACAAAACAAGTATAGCGCGAAATACAAATTACATAAAGATATGCGTTCGCGTTAACAGACAGGACACAATAATGAGTAAACGATATGGAAAAAATGTTACAGCTAGGCTAAATGTTACAATTAGGCGCATACGGTTAGGGTTAGGGGCAGGTTTATGGATTAACATCCATAAGATTAAAATCGCCATAACTTCAGATCCGCACGAGCTATCAAAAAAACTTTTTAGACAAGATTAGCTCAGTTTTCCAAGAGGAACACAACCATACAAATAATTTCAGAAAATCGTGTTTTCTCTAGTTTTTGGCGCTTATAAGTTCTGACACACGCGGGATATCAAGGCACCTTTCAAACAAAAGTTGTTCGGTTTCGTGGGTAGTGTATAAATATTGCATTAAATCGCGGTTTTCGAAATCCAACGGAGTAGAATTCCGGCCGAGTTTCTTCGGCGGAGGCACTGTCACGCCGAAACTTGTCGGCAAAAAGAAGTTCTGACGAACGTTAATGCAGCGACGCGCGGCGTGTCGTATGAATAATTTATGTTCGCCGCGAGAACGAAAGTGCCAGGTAACAGGTGTTGCCGGGAGGAGAACTGGCTGTTGGTCGGACTCCGCGACGTTTTATTCCTCCTCCGGTGTACATCTGTTGACGTTGCATAATACGTTAATAAACGGCACCGCACCGCCCCTCCCCGTCCCCCCGGTCCCCCGTGACAACAGATACGCCGCCGGGGAAGTTCGGGAGAACTCGCGCAGTTCGTTACAAATGTTGCGCGCTAATGCAGGTCCCGCGAGCTGCGAAACGGAACCGCGGAAATGCGGTAACGCGCGCCGGGCACTTGCAAACTTCCCCCGCAGGGGTTGTAATGCATTCGCGAATCTTTAATGATTTCTTAACCGCAACGCCCGGTGGCTTATTTAGAACCGGCGCAGTGTCCAAAGTTTCGCCGCAGATCCCGGCTCCCCGACAGCAATTTGCCACTGCTAGGAATCAACGGAACCATATCGCACCGACCCGCTTTCGTCAACACCGGTACTTTAATTGTTGGGGTGCGTTCCCAAACGCGAACGTTTGCCCCGTCGAAGCGCGATAAAACCGTAAAGAATAACCGCGCGGCTATGTTTTCCGGATCGACCGACAGCGCAAGCTTCGGGCTTTGGATCTGCGGTAGTCTGGATCGAAACAAACGATTTTCCGTCTTAGTTGAAATGTTCGAAATTGGGAAACTCTCGGAAATGTACTTCATTCATTCCTGGTGTGTTTTATTCGGGGACAATATTTCTGAATAAAAGGATTTAATACAGTACGACAGTGGAGGGTCCACCCTTTAAAACGGGCTCGGGTGAATCGTCATAGAATTTTTTTGTTGGTGCTAGAATTATTTAAATGCCACATGGTTGAAATTGGACATATTGTAAGACAATATTCTAACGTGTAGTTTGTAGTTAATTTTCTTTGAAAGAATCCACTTACCAGGGTTGAAAGGACAGGTTTCACCCCCTAAAATGAGGCTGAAATTGGAAGCATTGTAAAATAATGCTACCTTTTAGTGCGTTTTTCAAAGCAACACCATTTTTGAAATCAACTGTCGGTGGTTGAAAGGACAGGCTTCATCCTTAAAACTAAGTCTAGATAGCTCTGCAATATTTTTTCTAAATGTTAACAACAAGTGAAATATCGCCAATTATTTCCAACAAGATTTGCAATTTGTATTGTTACCATTGTTATGGTAATGATAAACAATGTTCAATTCAGAATTGGAATAGCATTTGTGCAACGGTTTTATGCTATCGAGCGTTGTGTTATCAACAAAAAGACAATGTTATCTATTGCAAACTGTTCCAGCATAAACTGCTGGTGTGTTTACGTATCATGTTAGTTATTCTTCGACCTATATACCTGTCACATTATGCAGTATGCTAATGAATAGCTATTGTCATGACCCGTACCACGTAGCAATAACACAAACAATCCTGACAGAGGCAGCTTTTATCGATAAGCGCCACGATCACAGTTAATTTGTCCATAACGCTGTCCGATTTCGAATAACATACAGTGTCAAATTTCTGCTACTGTCAATATCGGTTCAGTAATCACCGAAATTAGTGCGCCATTCATTCTCGCTCTTTATAATGAGTAAACATACGTGAATCCAGCATTAAAACGTTTAAAGCAGTACTTCAGTGTCCTTTGATATAAATTATTGAATATCGTTGACAAACAATTCAATATTCACACAGGGTGCAGAAATAAAGAAGAAATAACTTCCACATTTCAAAGGAGGATTGAAATAAAGTGGTATGAAGATGATATTACTCAAATATTCCTGTACATTTTTCTAAATAAACCTTTTTGCAAAAAATATCCGAATATTTGTCGAGTTTCAGGAATTTTTTTCTAGACAACTTGTAAACTTTTCGGAATGAACTTTTTTTTTGTCTCAGAGAGAGCACTTTTGTGCAGTTTTCCTAATTTTGTGCCTACAAAATATTAACAAGTGTTAAAGATATGCCATTTCCTCCGGAGGTATTTCTTTTAAAGACTAAACAGTAATTTATACCTTGTCAATAAAAGAAGCTGACATTTGGGAATTTTTTTTAGTCAACTTGTGAACTTTTCTGTGTCCTTTGATATAAATTATTGAATATCGTTGATAAACAATTGTATATTCATACAGGGTGCAGAAATAAAGAAGAAATAACTCCCACATTTCAAATGAGGATTGAAATAAAGTGGTACGAGGTATTACCACAAACTTTTATTTCCCAAATAACACAGTGACTTTTCTAAATGTGGGAGTTATTTCTTTAGGTCTTTATAGACATTAAATGCTCTAAATCCAAACTTGAAAACCATTTTTCACGGTTTATTTTCAAAATATTCGATTTCGAAAAGAAAGTTAAGACTTCTTTGCCATTATAAATATTGCAACCTGTTTAACACCAGGTTTACGGAACCCGTTAAAACGACGGATATATATTATTGGAAAAATGGCCAAAAATTTGAATAGACAGATTCTTGTTATGTTTATAAAATAATTTGAAATTAGACAAAGTTTAACTCGTACAAAATTGAGACCGCAGGAGAGTCATTGGAATAAAATGACAAACGCGAGAGACAGATCAACAGTTTTTGATAATGGCATGTTTGGGCCATGGGCTTAGAACCACCGTCCCATATCGACAGACTAATACATTATATTCGGCGAAATCGAATTGATCCCGGCCGGATTTTGTGCGAAGTGGAGACGACCGAATGATTTATTTTGTCCGGCTATGCGAATGCGAGCCAATAGTACATCAAACGCTACGCTAGAAATCAATACGACGGAAGTGAGATAATGGACTTCGCCACTCGATGCATTTCCATGCACTGGACCCTTCACCTGGAGTTATTCCGGCGATATTGAATTTTCAATGTAAAACTGTAACAAATCCAAATTCGCAACTGCCCACGCGAAAAATTTCCATCGTAAGAATTTCAGAAATTTCTTTTTAGAAAACTAGTTCTACTTTCCAATATGTACCTTTTTTTCTATCGGAAAGAGAGAAACATCGAGACACTCCCACACGTTTCATATTTTCGACAGAAATTGCTCGAAGGACTGGACTTGGTTATAGAAATATGATATCTGGAAATTTTTTGTGAAGAAACTTGTGGTGTTTTCGGGATGAATCTTGTTTTGTTTCAAAGAATGTAGTTCTGAGTATACATATGAATTTTTTCATTGAAAAATATTGATAATTCTTAAAGATAATACCATTCCTCCGGAGGTCATTTTTTTAAACCTCAAGCATTAATTGATATTTAGTCAGAGAAAGAAGATGATCTTTGGAAATTTATTTCTGAAAAACTAGTACACTTTCCGAAATGAATGTTTTTTGTCTCAATGAGGGCAGTTTGGAGTGTCTGTCTAAATTTTTTCGTTATGAAATTTCAACAACTGTCGAAGATATGACAATTCCTCCGGAGGACTCTTCGGAGAAGAAGATCCGCAGATTGAGTTTTGATAGAATTGACGCGGTTTAATAAGACAAACGTACAAGTAACAAACAGCAAAACCCATGTTTCAAGGAGAACACAACCGAGGGAACAAAATAAACGACAATAACGATTTTTTAACCATACATACTGTGACGTTGCAAGTCTGCGACGTCACTTCTCCGTTTGAGAAACGGTCAAACAACCGTATTGGGAGTGGACCGGACCGGCCGTTAGCGATTGCGAGAACCACCCGCAGATTTGAGTACTCCTTGAGGAAAGATATTCAGATTAAAAGATCGCTCCTAATACCATCGGTCGTACGCGCCGAGAGTGGCTACTTTCAGGAGCGTGCCTAGGGAGCGACTACTACCGTAGGGCGCCCCGCATCAAAGGATCGACCGAACGAATTATTGGCCATAACCAAAAAC
The DNA here is from genome assembly GCA_028455765.1 of Lasioglossum oenotherae. Taxonomy (NCBI): domain Eukaryota; kingdom Metazoa; phylum Arthropoda; class Insecta; order Hymenoptera; family Halictidae; genus Lasioglossum; species Lasioglossum oenotherae. Next base: position 3,489,872 of record CM052295.1, on the reverse strand, counting down.
ATTCCAGATCCGGAGAGGTAGCAAAGGGCACCGCCGCACACGAGCAAGGAAACTCGGAGGCGACGACGTGGGACGAAGGGGTCAGGAGTGCAGAAAATCGGGCATTTTGGTGGTCCCGCCGTCATCGCATCCCGCCTAGATTTGATCCCGGCAAGGGTGGTGCGGAGGAGCGCCTGGGAGGACTTACCCTCCCCGGTCGCCAGCGGCGATCGTGAATTGGTAATAAAGGTCGGGGGCCCGAAGACCTGGTCTGAGAGTTCGGTACTGCGACTAGTAATAGTTGCGTTGCGGGTGCGCCCCTAGTAAATTTCGGTAGGACGAAAGGAGTGGGGAGACCGAGAATCGATACGTTTCGTCGATACGGATCCGCGGATCACTATCGCGCTGATTGTCGAGTTAGAGAGTTGTCGCCATTTCCGAGTCTCGTTACAAATTGTAATCTCGAGTTCCGTCGAACCGAACTGTACGCGTCGCGGGTGGTTTCTCCGCGTTAGAGTCCGTGGGCCTAAGGGACGAGAGCGAAGGCGGAAGTTCCGGCCTTATAAAAGAAATTCGGCGAACCTCGCTCCATCACGGTAAGTCGATTAAGTGATTCTCGGTTCGTAAATTAGTGTTGGCTCGATAATTAGTGCGAGGACGGGACGAGAGCGTGTCGTCCTCAATCATTTGGTGTTTGCCGAGGCATTCAAGCCTCGTGCTTTGTGCTCGCGTTCTTTCCGAGAGCGCTTTGAGTCCGGTAGAGTAGTCTTCCCCTCCGATTAGTCGGAAGTCTTTCTCGAGGAGCCGCGTCGGAAAAGGATAGCTCGATCTCAGCGAATTCGGTAACGCGTCGTAAATCGCGCTCGTCAATCTCGCGACGCGACGCGTCGCGACGCACAGTGGGGTATTTCGCTGAAAAACGGGAATAAAATATTGTAGCGTTATTTATGGGTTCACGGTCACAAATAAGTAGGTCGTTGGATTCGTCTTGACGGCAGCTATAGGATTATGAAATAAAAATTGTACTTTAACAATTGAAAAATCAAAATAATTGTTATTTTTTGGCGAAAAAAATTTTTTTTTGAAATTTTAAATATATAATTTTGTACATGTTTCAATACTGTTCAACTTTTATTGGAACCATTTTGTCGTCGGATTATCCGAACTCTTGAAAAGTAGTGATAATGGAATGCTTTGATTACTATGTACTGAGTTGAGATAGGTGTACAAACTCTTCACAGATTTTATTCTGTTATCATCCAAATTAGTATTGTTATTAATATTTCAACATTACCAATCATTCTGTAAGTTTTTTTCGATTTCAAAACTTTATTGACGATTTTGGTATACAATTGAGCTGAATTGAGCACTCCTTCTGGTACCATTATATTCTATAAAGCTTTGCGATCATAGTCCAACAAAAAAATCTTCGGAATTTTTCCGAATTCGAGAGTTATAACTAATTTAAGTAGAAATGAGCATGGAAAGTCGCAGCGTACGCGTAGTACACCTGCACCGCAAACTCTCAGGGTCGAACGCGTTCGCCCGATTCTCTACGAGATCTTACGAGGATCTTCGTTTACATTGTTGCTGCAAAGAAGCCATCTCGAGCAGAAGAAACCGAAGAGGAGATATCATCGTCTGAAGAAGAAACTTCGGATATGTTTACTGAAGAAAATTAATAGTAAGAGTTTTTAAAATTCTTAAAACATATATTTACTTATTAAAACGTTACGTGATCAACATATTTGATATTATTAAAATAAAAAATTACACCATTTCAACGTAATGATCGGTGGAAGCGTTCCAAACCGTTTGGACTGAATACTGCAAGGAAACGATTGAATCGAAGGCTTCTTTGCAGCAACAATGTAAACAAAGATCCTCGTAAGATCTCGTAGAGAATCGGGCGAATGCGTTCGACCGCGAGAGTTTGCGGTGCAGGTGTACTACGCGTACGCTGCAACTTTCCATGCTCATTTCTACTTAAATTAGTTATAACTCTCGAATTCGGAAAAATTCGGAAGATTTTTTTTGTTGGACTATGATCGCAAAGCTTTATAGAATGTAATGGTACCAGAAGGAGTGCTCAATTCAGCTCAATTGTTTACCAAAATCGTCAATAAAGTTTTGAAATCGAAAAAAAACTTACAGAATGATTGGTAATGTTGAAATATTAATAACAATACTAATTTAGATGATAACAGAATAAAATCTGTGAAGAGTACTTGCATTGTACCGTACTTCCGTAATTCGCGAAATCTCGACTAATGCCCACCGCGATCGAACAACTATCGCCAAAGTGTACAAGGAGCGTGGGCTCCCGGGTCGCGGTCACGTGGCCGCCCACCTGTAATTTTACGTTGGACAACGAATAAATCAATTCGAGCCCGAACTGTCGAGTTTATTTCCGACCTGTGAGATCCGTCCTGCCGTGAGGGCTGTCCCCGTTATCCTCTGTGTCCGAACTCCTGGCCGTTCGTGTCGTCTAATTCCGTCTGCGATCACGAGAAGATTCGAAGCTCGTGTGCGACTTCCTCGAACACGAGCCGTTGGTGTTACTTTGTATGGTACTTCCGAGTACCTGGCGCCCGAAAAATTATTTCGTGTCATTTCCGAGTCTTCTCATCAATCGCCTTTGTCCCGAGAGGACCGTGTCCGCACGGCCGCGCAGGACCCGTCCTCAGCGGCTGAAAATTCTCGGGAGTTGACCAATTTCGCCGGCTAGTTAACCGTGCGAAAGAGGACAACGTCGCAATACATTAACACTCACACATTCTGTATGTTATACTAAATACGCGGCATACATGATTGCTTACATGATAACGCACTTCGGCTAACAAGTTTTTATTCCGTTTTTATTTTAAAATACATAACAAACTGGTCTTATAACAAGTTGTCATGGTTCGGCTTTGTCAAAAATATGGCTGCTATGTTTTACCACAAATCTTCATAAGAATATAATTAATTAGACTTCTTTATTTGAATGCGTCCCCGATGTTACAAAATTAAATGGAATAATTAATTTGTTAATGCTGCTTCGCGGAACGAGACGAAGTGTAGGAACGTTAAATATTTAAAAAGAAAGGAGGAACAGTCTTAGGCAATTCATTTGAGTGGTTACGAACCACTCTCGAAAACGACGCGAATACGCGCGCGCCCCGTGCTTTTACAAGCAATCTAGTGGAGCCTCGATATCAGTTAAGGTTTCGAGTTATGCAAATTACGTTCCTCTGTACATACTTACCGTCGGAGTGCTGTTTACCTTCGCAACGCCGCCGTGCCGCCGAAAGAAACTTCCCGACTGCCACCGAGTTCGTTCTTACTTCCCCATTTCGTTCCCTGTTTCCAAATCATCCCTCGTAAACCGATCAAATTACCTTTATCAATTTTTTTTAGAGCCTCGGGAATTTATTCCCCTTCTCGCCTATTGCTCTCCCTTCCTCTCGGTGGTCGTAAAACATTTTTCTCGCTTCAAAAAGTCGAAAAGAACAAGGGGAAGCTGTGAGCGTGAATTTTTATCGATTCGAACTTTCTGCGCTTCAATGGCGAATCATGTGCAAATGATTCTACAGACTATCCTGAATACAGTGTAACATGTAAAAAGTGAAAATATATTTAAAAATGATCAAAATATTTAAAAAAAAACCACATTTCATCGTTCTCTGATATAATTTACGGAATATTGTGCGCAGAATCCACAATTTGAAAACCATGTGTCTCTATCTTCGATTTTGTAGTGTTTCGTAAAAAACGAGAAGAAAAGGCGAAACAGATTCGCAGTTCTGCACAGCAGAATATTTATTGAAAAATTAAAACCGCCGACGAGCCCGTCAAATATTTGTTACACGATGTTACAAAGAGCCATGTCAATTTTTACTATGATTTATGAGGTTTGTCAACCATCACTCACACCCCTTCCGTCTGCTATTGTTACATTCTACGTCGATCTTGCGCGCCAATTTTTCGCGATGCCATGCGAACTGCTTCGCTGCGTAATCAATACATTCCAGGTGCTGTGTCTGTAGGCAATGGTGAAAACAAGCTTGGAACAAAGGACCGGAACGAATCTGATTATAAGCAATATTAAGTAATCTATTTCAATAAACTCGTTTAAGAAATTGTACTCGTTGTCAGCGAGAGGAAGATGATATTACTCGAATATTCCTGCACATTTTTCTAAATGAACCGTTTTGCTTAAAAAGGAGGATGGCATAATTTTTGTCGAGTTTCAAGAATTTTTTTCTAGGAAACTTGTGAACTTTTCGGTATGAACTTTTTTTTTGTCTTAGAGAGACTACCTTTGTACAATTTTCATAATTTTGTGGTTACAAAATATTGATAACTGTCAAAGATATGACATTTGTACCCTGTCAAGAAAATTAGCTGACCTTTGAGAATCTTTTACTAGGCAACAAACAACCACATTTTCTAATTTTTCCGCTAGAAAACAACAATTTTAAAAGAACATTACTGTTTGTGAAAACGAACTAGAAACTGGTTTTCTAAACTTAACAATTCTAAACAAAATTGTAAATATTAATAGTTTAAAGTTCGCTAACGGTTTCATTCGGATATTTTTCTGGAGATTACTGATGGAACGGACATGGAAAAAATTGAGCTAATTCCTGACGTGCCGCGAGGAGCAGAAATTAATCTCTGTGCTTAATAAGGTAAATATCTCCAGAGATTTAAACGTGTCCTCTGCGAATGGATTGTAAAATACAGGAGAGTTAATTTTCCTGAATCCACGGGGGAAATCGGTCGTTCTATTCCCACTGTTAATGTAACTCCTTTTTTTTTTGTACACGTAGCCAAGAATATTTATCCACACCGGAAAAACTGTTTCAGGATATTTTACAATTTCCATTGTTCACTAACAACGAACTTTCTCTTGAAACGACGCAATACCAGTACACAGTAAAATAAATTTGCAACACCAACAGATAGAATTTTCATTAACTTCGCCGTTACGTTGCTAAAAGTACAACATTTTAAACACGAAACGTTTCTTTCACTTCCGCTGTTTTTTTCAATGAAAAATTATTAATGTTTCCGGGGGAGGATATTATTTTTAAAAAGAACTGAGCGTTGCATGAATGCATTTTTATGCACAAAATAGGATCGACAGGGATTCTTTTCGCGGCCACTGTAACATCAACGAACGATTCCATGGTCCCGTGGCTGCGTCATAAAAATTCCGCCATTAAAAATCGTATTCTCTCTCTCGTTCGTGCCACGTGCTCCTTGTTTTCACGCTTTCTCCCGATTTTTCCTCGCGACATTTCCGCCTCTACATACTCGGAGGAGCCCCGGTGAATTTTTTCTCGAATTCCCGAATCCCTCTGTCGGTCGATCCCCAATGGTTCTGAGCCGTTGTCCCTCTCTCTTCATCGCAGCAGCCACTACGTAACCATTGTCCCATGAAATTGGACGTCATTCACGTACCGGATGTCCATGACTCTTTCAGAGCGACCGCGCCGCATCGCATCGTGGATGTAACGATCGCCGGGCAGAAACTACGATCGCGTGTCACACGATTTTTCCCCGTAACGCACCCCATAATTACTGGATCCGCCTGCGAAACGTCTTAATTAATCTTTTTATCGGCAGACGACAATCGGGATTGAAGAACCGCTTACCTGTGAACCATTTTTTTTCTACCCTTCACGAGTCAGAGAAAATTTACAAAAATATCCCTTAATCCCTTGCCGTACCTATTCTTTTACAGTTACAGTGATTAGAACGTCTTTATACACAAAAATGTCGTAGAAGGGAGAAGAAAACGTATATTTTTTGTATGGCGACATTTATTTTAATGTTTAAATATTGATCACAAACGAATCAAATTCTATTTCATCTAAAATGAAACACGCGTAACATTCATATTCGTCAGACATTGTTAAAAACCTTCAACGCGAGTCTGGCTCGTCAATGTACGGCAAGGGGTTAACTAGAGCTAGTACGAACTGAATTTTTGCTTTTTTAGTTCACTCGGAAACCCTTCATAGTCACCGAGAAAAATAGTCGTGAAGTTAGCCACAGGGTGATTTCCGGAAATTATTTTTTTTTTAAGCTTAGTGGGTACAATCAAATTTTTTAAAAAATTGTATGAAATTATATGCAGTAGTGCCAATATACAGGGTGTCTAAAAATTCCGTCAACATCCTAATTAACATCTAAACTTATATGAAAAAATATGTGGTTTTCAGTTTGTTCGAATATTACAACTTTTTTCGACCAGTTAAATTGAGTGAAATATTCCCATGCAGCACACATTAGCGTGAAAGGTGCAATAAACATTTCTTTTCTCCTGTTAATCTTTACAGATGATAGCAGTGGTACTGCGCAATAATTTGAAATAAATTGCCAGTCAGGAAATAATTCGACCGCTGGAAAACTAGTAATAGCTCGCCCATTATGTCTGCCTATTACTAGGAGAAATAGTATGTAATAAGCAGACACGCGAGAATACGATGGATGTATGTATGTAGCTCGGGGAGCCTAGGACCGAACCGAAAAACCATAACACATCATTCAATCAAGAAGCTCGTATCGGAACAACAGAAACCGAAGAAATTCTCATTTTCCAATTTATTATATTGGGTTAGCAAATAAGTTCGTTCGGTTTTTTACATTGGAATAAATCACAGAAACCGAACGAACTTATTTGCCAACCCAATACATCCTCTTTTGATACAGTAAATTATATTGCATAATATCGGGTGGTTCTCGCGAATTAAATTTTTCTCATCTTTATAGGTGAGCAAAAATTTTCCAAAAAATTGCACAAAGTAGAACTAACGTGTAGCTATTATTTGCATTTTGATACGGTCGAATATCTTAAATAGTCGTTGAGAAAAACATTGATAAATTTGATAGTCCTCATGTCTTGTAGCAGTTATTAAGGGGTGGTTCTCAAGAGGTAATTATTTCAGACATTAACAGATGATCTAAAATTCTGAAAAAATATATAAACTAACGCTAACATGCAGCTATGATTTGCATTTCCATTCATTCGAATATCTTAAATAGTCATCGAGACGACACTTGTAAAGTCTTTATTTCTTTTGGTAGATATCATCCAAGGGGTAGTTTTCCGAAGTACATTCTTTTTACCATAACAGGTGATCTAAAATTGTGAAAAGTAACATGAAGTAGAGTTAATATGCAGCTATGATTTGCGTTCTGATTCATTCGAATATCTTAAGTAGTTATCGAGAGAAACCCTCTTAAAATGACCAGCATCAATTTCTTTTGGTGTGGTGGTTTTCGAAAATTTTTTCTGACCTTATCAAGGTAGCTAAAATTTAGAAAAAATTAGATGAAACGGAATAAGCATGCAGATGTCACGTGCCATTTTATCATGGGTGCAATCGTGGGTGCAAATCGAAACTGGCGCATAATACAGAGGGGAAGCGTCGCGACAATAACAATGCGTCCCGGTGAATCGCGTTTTTCCGCGGGCCCCGGGTTTATGACCTCGTTCATCAGGAATGGGTGAAAAACACTAGACGGGGGGAAAGTGGCGTGGTCGCGCAATAAAATTACCGGGAGAATCGTATTTATTACGAGCACTAGTAATTTTATCGGGCAAATCCGAAGACAAAGTGCGTCCGCGGGTCCGTTCTTTCGCGGGCGGCGCACTCTGCTAGCCGCCGCGCCAGGGCCGCTCGTTCATCATGATGATCTAATAACTGACCGCGGCAACGGTAGAGCGAGGGGAATAAAATTAGCCGGCACTGTATTTATTGCGAGCACAATTATTTCGCCGGGCCGAAACTCTCTGCGAATTCGTATTCCTCGCCCGGCGTCCGGCGACTGCGTGCGAGTAAACGGATTAAGTAATTACCCGAAACGATGCCACGGTGCAACGAAAACGTAGCCATCCGGCTACGTGCGCTTTGCCGCGATAATTCCGCGTCAGTTTTATTTTCAGTGCACGCCCCCTGGACCGCTGTTTACGATGTGCGTACCCCCCGTTAGGTTAATTCAATGCTCATTAGAAAATTTTCAAATTTTCCCCGCTTAACAGTGCATTGTTCCACGTTCGTCCGCGATTTTCAACGTGTGTAACGTTTCTGTACGTATATTACTTTCGTGTAAACGCTCTTATTTTGTTACTAATAATGATATTCGAACAATTGAAAGAGGCAGACAATAGAAGCGCATTACTTCAACCACACATAATTTTTCCAAAATTTTAACTGGCCTATTAAAACTGTTGTAAGACTAGTGGAGCCAGCAAATAATCAACATTCCAGTAGAAACACGAAAGAAATAACCACTGACTCGCAATAATTTTTTCACGATGGGAATGATTTTTAATGAGCCAGAGAGAGAGAGAAAGAGAGAGATGTTGCAACGCGGATAAATTCGGGAAGAATGCACGGGGGCGGATAAAGCGGTCCGGCGCAGGATTGCACGGGGGTGCAAGTATTTCCTTGTTACAATGGCGGCCGCGATGCACCGTTCGGAGTCGTGGCAACGGGGCTCGTTCATCACGACGATCAAATAACCCTCTACCCGGAGGGCGGTGTGCCGCCTACACCGGCGAGATGGACGGCTCGCTTTGTTGCAGAAATTACGGGATTCCAGCCACCGGCGCTGTGTCCTCGGTCCCAACCCCACGCTACCATCCCCGGACCACCCCGGCATCCCCAGATCTTCCGCGTTGTTGTCCATCGTTGCGACCTCTGTCACTGTGCCCACGCATACCCTCCGACTTTTGTGCGGACCTCTTTGTCCGCGTTCGAGTTTCGATTTTAGACACTGACCATCAAGTTAACATGCCAACATTTCGAAAAACATTGTTCGAATATTTTCAGCAGTCGCGCAGTGGTGTAGAAGTCAGTTCTAATGCGAATTAATTATATTATTGTGCGATTTCACTTCAGAAATTGCTCTCGAGATTCAATTTAAAATTCTTTTTTACCCCTTATGAGTCTGATAAAATTTTGATAAAATTACATTAAGGGAGTACAGCTAATATGCTGCTGTTATTTGCATTTTGATTCATTTGGATATCTTGGATAGTCATCGACAAAAAAATTCTTGTAAAGTTACATAAACTCTCGACCTCTTTCACAGATGTCATATAGGGGGGTGGTTTTCAAAAAGTAATTTTCTCTGATCTCAACAGGCTACCTAAAATTACGAAAAAAATATATGAAGTAGTTCTAATCTTCACCTGATATATGCTTTTTAGTTTGTTCGAATATCTGAAGTAGTCGTCGAGAAAAATCTCGAATTAACGTTCCGCGACTCGAATAAACAATAACTCGTTCGTGCGCCCGGAAAGAATAATAACGGCGTGTGTCAGAAGTGAATAAATCTGTATCAAAGCAGTACATTGAAGCATCGATAACTTCTCAAAATTTTTTCCGGTTTTTTTTTCATTTTGTAGCCTCGTGCACGCGATCGAGGGAGCCAATACGAGGAGATTCGTAAGACACGAGGAAACCCACGGAGTATTTTTCAAGGGCAGAGAAAATTAGTGACGCGGTGTACGATCTTGTTGCATCAACATTGCAAGCAATATCAGGTCGCCGGAAGTACCTGCCAGTAGTACTAACAAGAAAGCGAGCGGTCTCTTCGGCCGTTCCGAGGACGCTGACTGAGCTCGCAATCGGATCAGAAATCGTGCCGCATTGCGGGGCAGAGTCTCTCTCTTTCTCTCCCTCTCTCTCTTTCTCTCTCTCTCTCTGTCTCTCCCTCTCTCTCTCTCCCTGGTTCAATCGTTTCTTACCACCCCCTCAAACGTACATTGACAGCGCGGCGAACGTGCCTGTGTCCTTTTCAGAATCTCTTCGTTATTTTCCCCGTAATTACCGCAAGAATTACTTACAGGGCAATCGTCATCTCCGCCTACTCAAACTCACAACCAGTCTCTATACTCGACCATAGTCAATTATAACATGTTTATAAAATAAGCGGAATAGATCGTCTTTGCATACAACCCTTAACCCGATATTATAAGCTTCAGCAATTAATGGGAAAGTAACTATTTCTCATATCGTTCTTAAACTTCATGGAACTTCATTCGATTTAAAGTTACGACTAGAATTGCTTGTACAGTAAAGCTTCGATCTAAGAAAAACCCTCGGGCCCGTGCTGTTCCTTAGATCCTGTGGCTGTGCTATTTATATCTTTGTGGAAGGGATATTCGTTTTTTCTTAGATCAAGGCATTACTGTATTTACATAATATGAAAAAATTATAATATAGTAACTATTCTGACTATTAGTTCGAACATTTCTGCGCACATTCGTGAACGTTTAAGCAACATACAGTAATTTTTCCCAAGTAAAAATTCAAAGACAGCTCGCAGCGTAAAGTGTCGGAGGTAATTACACCGCGCAATATTTACAAAATTAGCCGAGTAGACCGCCTTTGTAAACATCACCGCAAAAACGCATCAATTCGCACTTTTAGAGAACGCGCCTTTTATTCGGGCAGGTGCGCTCTCTCTCTCTCTCTCTCTCTCTCTCTTTCTCTCTCTCTCTCTCTCTCTCTCTCCGGCCCGGGGAGCTTCGAATGCGTTTTCCTGAAAGTCTTTTCTGTCATTCAGAACGAGCATTTAAGTTTGTTCTTTTTCCTCTACCGCGCGAGATGGCCACTTGCGACGATTAAAGTGTTGAAGCTTTTTCATCTTTTCAGCGGCGTGCGCCGCGCCGGTGCTCGTTCGCTTTCCTCGTTGTGTATTATTTATCCGCGCTGCTTGGCGACCGTCGCAGGACACGGGAATCCTTTTATGCGGCGAGATGCGTCCACGCTCCGCGGCGCGGTCCAGGGAGACGGGTACAAACGGGGGAAATTATTTTTAATTAGGTTCGATATGAAGATGTGGATCCTCTCTCGTAAAAGACACGTGTCCAACTGCTGGAAGACGCGTTCTCAAGTTTCACATGAGGTCTAATTTTCATCGGGAACACGTCATAAATATGATAACACAAGTTTCATAAAATAATAATTGAAAACACCAAAAATAGACTGGAAATCGTGAAAAACTGTAACATCCACCATCTTTAATCGTTCGTAACTCGAAATAACTCGTTACTTTATTACCATAAAATTTTCATCGTGTCTATAACTCAACCGAATCTACCAAACGCATATTTTAAATTTTTCGTTAAGATCCCGAATGAAAATGTGGAAAGCAAATTTTGCTGTTCTTTTTTTCATTATATTATATATCGTCCAGTAAACAAATTCGTCTAGCTTGACGATGCCATGCGAGAGATGCTGATGTCGTCCGTTTATAAAATAATTATTCTGAATGTTCAGTTCGTGGCGAATAATCAAATGAACAGCTGCTACGTAGGAATAATAGAAAGATTACGTTGCTTAGCAGTTGATCCTAAACGTCATCAGTTATATAGTTTATAAAAATAGCCCGCAATCCGAGAGTTAAAGCATGTGCTATCAATTATAATAATCCTGCGATCGACCTTCTGGATTCTTCAAAGGAAACGACTATTTCGGGACTCGTAAATGGATCGCAGATTACGTGGTTTTCGTAGTACGTTCCAATTCTTCTGAATAGCGTAAAAACTGTTGATCTTGCATCCTCGTAACGAAAATGTAGCGCGACCATGTCCCGGAAGGACGTAATGTTTCCCCGCGCAAAATGTCCGGCGGGCTGGCTAGGATATTCGGGATTTGTGTGTCCCGGACCACGCTTGCGGTCGGTCCTTCGCAATAAACATCGCCGTGTTTCATAAACTTTCGACGACACGCTTCCTTTCGCGTAAACACGTGAATGGTTCTTTCGCGGAGTTCCGATGCCACTGTTTGCCCTTCCACTGCGCTCTATTTACGCCTATTTACTTGTGCGTGTTGCGAAATATTTACCCAGTAAAATACTGCATCGCAGTTACCGGCACTTCGTGGCACAACGACGTCGTGTCTTTGTGGAGTTGGAAGAAATGAAGTCGAAAAGTTACACCAGTAAATAGAACAATTATATTAATCCCTTGCCTTACGATTTATTTTACGGTTTCAGTGACTAGAACTTTCTTTGTAGATCGTAATTTCCTAAAAAAGGAGAATATTGATACAAATTGTATGCCTATACATACAGGGTCTGTCCGGAAAGTAATGCGACCACATTTAAAAAAAAAAATCTATTAAACATATGGATACAAACCTTTAAATTTCTTCAAAGTAGGATCCTTGGGCGTCGACACATTTTTCCAACGCGATTTCCATGCTTCGTATGCTCCCTGGAAAGCGTTTTTTGGAACCTCTCGTAGTACCCCCGTCTCAGCCTCTTCGACGCGTTCCACGCTTTCAAAATGGCATCCTTTTAGCACATTTTTAATTTTTGGAAACAAGAAGAAGTCGGCGGGTGACAAGTCAGGACTGTACGGGGGTGAAACCCCTAGAAACCAGTAATTTGACCGCTCATGGTCATAAAAACTGTTAAGAAATACCTTGGAATTATTTCAGAATTTTTTGTACTCAGATTTTGGGTCGTATCAATTAGATTTTACCTGGAAAATAGGTATGCTCCCCCTGCTTGTTTTTCGTTATTGATACCTCGTGGGATATTTTGTGAAAATATCGTTGTGACCTCTGTTGTTCGAACGGGGATGGGGATGCATAGTTTGCGTTAAGAGCGCGACGGGGAAGGACTAAGACGTTGTATATAGAGCTTTGGAGTGTCATTTTAAAGCTAGAACTTTCGGCTTAGAGTTTGTGTTATAGTTAGAATTGTGCAATAAAATTTCGTGAAACCAATAGAGACATTTGAAATTGAAAAGTATCGCGTGTGCTTTCTTGTGTGTTGTATGGTGTGACTGTGTTCGTATAAACAAGTTCACACTTTTGAGGACCTTACACTTTGGAACGAGCTGAGGTAGGCCCTGCTCAATATATTCTTTTCTCACAATTTTTTGAAAAGTTCATTGAGACGTTTGAAGTTATTTATCTGTAAAAAAATACCTATCGAGTTGGCAAATAAGTTCGTTCGGTTTTGTGATTTATTCGAATGTAAAAATCCAAACGAACTTATTTGCCAACCCAATATTTTGTAGTGTTTTCTAGCGCAACAAAACTTTTAATTTAATATAATTTTAAGATAAATAAACTACTCAGCAGCGATGAAAGTGGAGGATTTGCTCTTTGAAATAAGCTGAGATAGATTACTGTGCGATTTTTTTTCACCAGGTTATAACTTTTCGAAAATGTCATAGAGACACTCTAAGTCAGAAGTCTGTGAACAATATCGTTTTGTGTTTCCAACGCGTTCTCTAGTGTAATAAAATTTTTGATGTAAAACAACCTTAGAAAGTAGAGGCTTTTTAAAATGAGCCCAGTTAAGTCCGTTTCCGGTTTGTTTATTTCTAATTTTTTTCACGACTGTTAACTAACCAGTAATTCAAACTTCGGTTAATAACAGTTGCCAATAAAAGACGTAACGACCCCGAATTCTTTAATTCGGTACGACGCAAACGGAGAATACAATGTTGACATAAATGTTCTCGGTGCGAAACACCTGGCTAGTTTACGATTTAAATTTCTCCGTGGACAGTGTGCATTTTCCCGTGTCGCGCGCGGCTTTATATCCTATTTTGACAATAAATTAGTTGCTTTGACGCGACGTAATAACTTACCTGCTTTGAAATTATTCACGAGCTCGTGGTGCACCGGCATTCTACGCTCCGACCATATTTTTTCATGCGGTCGCGACATGTATATTCCTGAGTTTTCATTAATCACGAAAAAAGAAGGTATTTCGCTATATATTATACTTCAGACTGCCTTACATATTTAAAAAACCAAATCCATGTACGATAAATCTATTATACGATCTCTTTCGAAATTCGCGAATTATCCAAAAACGATTCATTTAATAAATAACATATATTTCACTTAGCTACACAAAAGGAGTACATTATAAATAGAGAGTGCAATTGTAAAAAAAAGATCTGGGTTAGGTCAGGCGCTAGGAATTTGTGCACGAAACGAATTAACAGAATTAGTTGTAGGGGTCTGAAACCATGTGGGCCGCTTACGACTTTTTCGGTAAGGCAGAGAGTGACATTAAAATGGTAAAAAGTTTTTTCGAGTCGCCAAAAATCCTTCTGACAATCATCATCATTTTAGTCCAAACAAGAACCTATTCGGAACGTCTTCGGAAGTTTAGCCAAATTCACGTTATAAAGATTTCCAATTTTTTAACAATGCGCCCAATGGACCGAAATTAGTTTACTATTTATCCGACACTGTTGAAGAAAAATGTTTTCAAATAGTGAAAGAGAAAAAGAGTTATATCGCGGTAGGATTTTCCGGTTTCGCTTGAAATGAAAATCGAAGACGCGGAAGATTTGAGATTTTCGGCGGCCTTGTATCGCGTCTAAAATGTCAGGAATAAATTGTATGATCTTTATCGATTATTTCGTTCGACAATGGATCGTAAACATTCGGCTGACAAGGGGGAGGCGAGCAATTTTCACAATCTCGTTCACGCCAGCGCGGAATGTTCAAACGGGGAACTACTTCGGTATCGCAATTTCATAAATTGTCCAGTCTGGAAATGTCGCACGACAACACACGATTTCTACTTCCGCGAGACAATATTTATGCGACTGCACACGCGTCGGGAAACCGGAGCGATGACAAATCATTCTGGCACCGTGTTTTCTCTCGATTCTACAATACTTTTTACCGGCTGGAATGCGGTCTGAAATGTTGCGGACCAGCACGACATAAGTTGCCGAAAATATTCCCCGATACTGGAATTCTTTCTTGTTCCATTGACGTCGCAGAACATTCTCATAGATCACCTAACTTTTCGGCTTCACCATTTCAAAGACGACATTTTAGAGGCGAATAGAAAAATCTTCGAATATTTTTACGTAAAAAGATTGGTATACTTGTCGGACAACATGGTCTTTTTCATGTAGGAAAAGGTTTACTTTAAAGGTTTAAGCTTTAAAAAATTATCTTTCGAGAATTAGTAATATTTGTTGACGAAAAAAAAGTGGGATAGTTACTCAAAACTACCCTCCTTGATGTAACTTGTTTTCCTGACACGGTATAAATTAGAGATTAATTTTTAATGAAATACCTCCGGAGGAAATGACATATCTTCGGCAGTTGTTAATATTTTGTAACCACAAAATTAGGAATGCTGCACAAAAGTACGCTCTTTGAGACAACAAAAGATTCGTTTCCGAAAGTATACAAATTCTCTAAAAACAATTCCCAATGTCCACTTTCTTTTTCATACATTAAGCATTTTTTAAACAGACTTCTGGAAAAATGACTATATCTTCGACAATTCTTAAATTTTCATAACGAAAAACTTCGAGAAAATACTCGAAACTACCATTTTTGCGGCTAAAAAAAGATTCATTCCAGAAGCTTTCCTAGTTCCTTTACGAAAAACTTCTAAATATCACCTTTTTCCCTCATGATAGCCAATCCGAGTCCTGCGAGCAATTTCTGTCAGAGAAACAGAGAAAATTATTATACTCCGACACTGGCAGGTCGAATTATGCTGCTGCAGCCATGAAGTCAGAAGACGGCAGGGCGTCTGCAGCGAAATTTCAAAAGCTTCTTGGGCTTTCATTTTCCCGGGGATTCATTTTAATCTAATTTCGCCGTCGAAATCATGGCATTCACCGCGTGTCTCTCTTTCGAGCGCGAATTTAATTACGCCCACGCGGATGCGAATCAATGACGGCGGCCCGTGTCTTCCCGTTTCTTGGGGGTAATTAAACTGTGTTGAGAAATCTCGGCGAGAGAGAGAGAGAGAGAGAAAGAGAGAAAGTAAAATAAAAATATCGTTGCCGCCCTACAATCGCAATTAAAACATTCCGGAATCGGCTGTCGGCATTATCCATTGTTCTCCTTCGATACACTTAGTTATTCGCGAGCCCGGTCCGATGATGTTCTAATTAAGCAACGACAAAGAGCGCGGATAATTATGCTCGGCCGTAAAATGTCGCGTTTCTTATTGCGATTCAGAGAATTATGACAACAGAGAGATCTAATTAACTGCACCCAGAGGAAAGTTCTTTCATTATTTTTCTGTTGAAACTTCTGCATTTTTAACGATCTGAAACTGCAGGTTATTTAATGTAACAGCGTTACGATGCAGTTATTTAGGTTAACTGCACAAGAATGTGTGATACATATCTGGAATTTTGACAATTTTCGTATCACTACCGCTCAAAATTACCTATGCGGACACTTCCCTTTTCGTTACAAAACGTAGTTGAAGTTAGGAGAAAACAGTCACTTGTAATTATTATTATTATTATGTATATTGTGGTATCATAACACACAATAGGATTTATTTTTATGTACAAATTATACATAATGAAAATGCAATAATATAATTTTTTTCCACAAATACGAAATCTAGTGGAACGGTCTCGGTGCTTGAAAGGATTTTTCAAGTTTCACTTTGTTTCATTTCTAAGATGCAGAGCGAATTGGCGAGCGCAAGTGTCCACATATTTTTGAGCGGTAGTGTACGCTGAATCTACGAGTTTCCTTTATTTATATTTAGTTCTTAAGGGGAAATTAAGTTTCAAGTGCTCGAGTGGGTAGAATTATGAAATTATTTTTTATTTAGAAATGTCCTTTAGAATCTCCTGAACAATCTGGTATAATTCAATATTACTAGCTAAAATGAGTCATTAAAATTTCTAAGAGTATCGCACACCTTGATGAAAAAATAAAAAATTACTTTAAAAACTTTAAAGATGACGTTATCTACAGAAGAGAGTGTAGAGTTTATTTTGGCATATATTATATTGTTGTAATCGGAAAAATTTCAGCCATGATTAATTAAAAAAATAGTGTATAATGAGAACTCCGTTTTTGAGTTGATTAATAAAGGTTTAAACCGCGAAGATGTAATGAAAAAAAATATGAAACTGAGCCGCGACTCGATTGAAAAGGTTTCACTCTTGATTGATAATTCTCCTTCGAATTCTCCTTCTGCGCTCGCGGAGCGTGCCTCTTTCGATGAAACCCTCGGAACTCCGAGCATCATTAACGTATTTCGATACTACGAGTTGTTTTTTCTACTCTATTTTTCCGACGATATCATTAATAATGCAGATGAAAAGAAGTCAGTACCACAGAAACTCTCGACGGTAATCTTTCATCAGTACCTTTGCGCACAATAGGCCAGCCCGGCTGAATTTATCACTACAGCGCCGCCTGAGTAATCTTCCCGCGTTCTACACAAAGAAATTTCCTGAGCCATCTTCTGGGTTTACTTCGCGTTCCTCCGCATCAATTTCTGCGAGATTGCGTATTAATCATTCTTATACAGATTATTATACTCTGCGTATTTGTAGAAACAATGTAGCGAACGATAATTGCTGGTCTCTTCGGGAACTTCAACTTTGAAGAGGCTGCTCCGGTGGAACGTGTATATCTTCAACAATCGTTGAGATTTGTTAACAAAAAAATTCGCAGAGTTGCTTGAAAATACAGTCTCTGCATCAAAGAAAAATGCGTTTTAAAAAGTTTACTAGTTGCTCAGGAACAAATTCCTAACGATCATCTTTAGATCGAACATAAATTAGTTCTTGTATCCGGTGGAATCGCCGGAGCGAGAATTATTAGCATTATTTAATACAAAAATTGAGATAGTTGCTCCAAAGATCAATCTTTCTGACAAAAAAGTTCATTCCGTAAAAAATACTGGTTCCTAGAAAAAAATTCAGCAAAGATCGCCCTTATCTTTCTAACCAAAAGCTTGAATTTTAAAAAAGTACCTCCGGAGGAATGATCATATCTCTGACAATTGTTAGCATATTTGACCGAAAAAATTAGGGCAGTTGGTCTAAACTACCTTCCTAGCGGCAAAACAGGTTTCATCCCAGAAAGTGTACAACATTTCCAGAAAAAAATTCCCGAGAATCACGTTTTTCTTCTGGCAGACTGCTCGGTGCTCAACCTTGTTAGCTTAACTCCTCCCGCAACAATGCTTGCATCGCGACAAACCTTACCAGCTATAATATTCCTCATTCCGTGTTCATGCCACGCTTACCCAAATAAAATACGCGGCGCATTCTCCGGCGGTAAATTAAATCTGGCGTGTCATCCCCTAAGCCAGCGCGGTTCAATCATCGGCTCGGAGGTCTCCGGCTAATGACTGGCAGTTTATTCATGAACGTAACTGATTATACAAAATCATTGAAGGTGTCGCTGCACCCTGACACACGGTTGTCTTCATACATACGCGTCCCGGTCACAAAAGAGGCAAGTTCGTTCGCCGGAAGCTGATGGTCGCGTGTGTGCGAGAGCTGCACACGCACGTCTTGGGGCCACGTACACTGGCCCGCGGATATATCGAACCCTTATGCATAATGCATTAAGGGATGACGGGAAGTATGGATATATTACTCGCCAGAGGCCAATGTTATTCTCCCTGGCGTCTCACTGGTTAATGTTGATAAGGAACCAGAGCGATCGCGGCTGCCGAACGGGAGCGACAAAGACGAGGCACGTTCATTAAGGCGGACCCTACTCTCTGTTATTCTTACCCTTGCAACCCCGTGGAAAAATGACGGCCCTGAAATCCCGGGAAATCGCGTTGCGATTCCGCGAAGAAGCCTCGCCTTTATTCATATCGTACGCTCTTTGTGATATATGTGTGGAGCTGATCAAACGTGCGGATCATCGGCACGTTCCGCGGTGTGTATGTATGTGCCACCGATAACACTGCTGATAAGGTGCCGCTTATTTTACGGTATCCTTGTGCAAAATCCGCGGAGGATTATGCGAATGGTTTCTTGATATTTTTCATGTTTATACGACTTTGGTTACGTTAAACAGTCGCAAATGTATATAGAGCATGTGAGATTAGGGGAAGTTGGTCATTTTCTGAATGACCTAGTACATTTAAAAAAGGAACAAATGGCTAGTTTCCGTTTCTTTCAATGAACACACACGATTTTTATTACTCGAAGTCTTCAGAACTGACCGTGACGAGCTACCGAGGTTTTCTCACGAAAGGATCCTCGGAGAAGTTGTCGTTATACATATAGGGTATAAGATAAAAATAGGAACAGCGAAAAATATTTTATCGAGGAAGAGCGTTGCTCTGTATGCGGTCCGTGGCGTACACGATTCAAATTCGTTACTGGAAGGAGAGGAAGCCGGCAAGTGCGACTTAAGTTTGTTTATCGGCGGGGGGTGGTCGACAATTTTTCGCGACTCCGTGTTGCATAATAGAGCCTCCACGTGAAACAGATCCCATCAAAATTCCGGGCACTCGTCGTTCGCCGATGGGATTTGCGCACCGCTCCCTGCGTTTTCTTCGGAATACAACGAGACCGGGCGGGCGGAGGGCACTTAAACGGTGAGAAAAAACCGAAGGAACATCGCGCCGGAGAAAAAGAGTCGAAAAAGAACCGGGGAACACGGGTGGAAACAGAATGAGCACGGAAAAGGTGTACCCTTCGGGAACAAAAAAGAAATAACACTTTCAAAGCCGCAAAAAGCGGCTACCGGTATTTGTGTACTGTTTTGTAACGGTGAATATTGACAATTTACTGTAACTCTCGTTTGTAATCCTTTTAGGTTGTGCAAATACTCGTGGAAGTGTCAGCTTAGATAGTTACGTTTACAAATGTTTAAGGTTTTTTCCTCTAAAAATTGTGCACCTACGAAAGCTGTGGTTACAGTTTCACCGACCAAGGAGACAGACATTTTTTGTTAGTATTAATTTCATACTTTTACACGATGTTTGATGCATTTTTAAACGGTTCTCATATTTTGGAATTTTTATCTCGGATACTATTCGTCTGATTTATTGTAATGATTTTTTCAATTGACAGTTCAGTGTTACAACTTTTCAAATAATAAATGTAGGAATATTTTAGGAACTCCTACGCGCCTTGAGTGTGGCGTATCGGGTTAAATAATTTGTCTGTAATACTTCTAATAATTTCTCTTTATTAACTCTTCACAGCTCGCAACTCGCACAACTCGCAACTTCACTCGCTTTCGACTCTCACACTTCTGACCCCTCAGCCCCTGCGTTCGTTCCTTTTATCCATTTCCATTCTTCTCTCTCGCACTCTCATTCTCTCTGTATCAGTCTCGCATCCATTCGGAAAAGTCAGTCGCTCACGTACGCCCTGCGTTTGGCCCTCGTAGCCACTTGACGCTCGTCACTAACAATAAGTAAGACCCAAACATTCTTCTTTCACACCTCGGCCTAATCGGCCCAAACAGACTTCTTTTCACGCAGGACCCAAACACATTGGCGCCACGATGCGATGTCGCGTCCACAGTCACTCTAAACCCTAAACATTCACACCAGTCACTCTAAACATTCACACCCCTACATCAAGAAATCTCAGTCGCGTCTTTATTGCAAATTAAACATTGTATCACGCAAAGCATCCTAAATTGGCAAGGATTTAAGTCATCACATTGCTCGTTTCCAATTTGTTTGTAAAACACAGCCCGTTAGAAGAGGGAAAAATTGTTAATCCTACATTTCAGCAGACGAATGTTTAAAAATTACATTACCTCCGGTGGATGTCGGAAATCCCATTCAAAATTAAACATTGCACCGCGTAAAGTACTGCAAAGTGAGTTGAGTTTAAGTGATTACATCGCAATTTGTTTGTAAAATACAGCCGGTCGAAAGGAAGGTAAATGAAAAACGCCCAGTTTTCGCCGCGGATGGAATTAACGTATGGCAAGGTTAATGTGTTGTAATAGCCATAGGAGCTCGAAACGTACTATTTAGCGGAGAGTTTCGCGTGAATCATAACTAAGCTTGTATAATAATGCCGGTGTGCGGTTTAAAATATTACCGGGGCGCTCCAATATGTGAACGATAAGTTCCGCGGTATTAACGGTGAACTGATTATAACGGCGGGAAGCCGTGCTTGTAGCCCCCCGGACCGCGCTCCCCGTTCTCACACAACGTAATTACAATGCTATGGTGAAATTATGATGTACAAGAGTGGTCTTGTAATCATCCACACGTGCATAGCGATCGTGAAACACGCCGTGGCCATTTTCCGCTCTAAATCCGGCCCGTTAAAACGTCGAACCGCGCTCAAGATGGAGGAACGGCCATCCAACAAAACTACACTATCTATCAAAATAGTGTTTATGCATCGTTCATAAATGGCGAACGCAAAAGAAAAATTCTTTCCTCTTAAATTCCTTCAAGTTCGTTCAATAAAAGTAAAATTCTCTCTCGTATTTTGTATAATCTAACAATGCCCATTTACTGATTATTCAAAATTCATAATTCTAAATTTTATACCACTTTTGCACTAAAGTTTTCGAAATTTTTCTAAAGAACTACAAATTCGCATAAGTTTCAGCACTCTCCTGCACAGCTACGGTATTCCATTATATCTCGACCTTCTTGCAGCACTCGTAGCATTGTTCTTAATTAACTGAAATTATTATTTATATGCATTTATATGTACGCTTCCCAACAAGGTCCGATTTTTACCACTCGAGTTCAAGCAACGTGTTCAACACTTTCCAAGAAAAATTAAGCGAGTTAATGGTGGGTTGCCGCGGTGAAGGGGATGTTAGTCGGTGGAGCAACACATGTTTCAGGATTAAAAATTAATATCGCCCGATATTCGGCTGCTGCGAGCTAACAAAGTATCAAGAATGTCGAAATTGCCTAGTTACCGAAGTTCCCTTGTTGGTTGGAATTATGGTCGCGTACTGCACAATAGTGCCCGAAACTTTTGCTATTCTCCGGGGCTAACCCAGATTCCATCGATCCCAGAGCATCGTCTTCCGCATTTTTCCGGCGCTGGTTCGACCAACATCGTTTTCGTTGCTTCTTGCCTTCGTTTTTTCCATTGTTTTATCGCGTCCTCGGTACTTTCGACATATTAGGCGATTAACCGAGTTACGTAATTACCCGAGTTGCTGCGGGATCGCTTCCGACTCAGCTGATCCTCGCCGTATCGAAAGGGTACACAGCTTTTCCGAAAAAGCTCCATGTAAACTCATTTGAAAATAGACTTTTCTTGAAAGTGTCCTCTAATTATTTAATTGTTCAGACAATTTTTTGAAACTCTCTTTGGCAATTAATAAAAAAATTAGGATAGTTGCCAGAAAGTGCAGTTTCTCGTATAAAAAAGAACCTACACACTATATTAAAAAAATAATGGGACTTTTTAAATACCAAAAAACAATTAGTTACTTTGTCGAAATTATTCCTCTTTATTCAAAATACACCCCTTCCGCATCAATACACCGCTGGGCACGTTCAAGAGCTGCTCTTTACTTTACCGGACTCAAAATTTTTGCCTTTCCACAAACTTCTACAAACCAATATGGTGGCGCAATTACCTGTCAAAAACACTGCAGATTGCTCAACTTTAAGCAAGCATAACTCCTGAACCATTGATCCTACAGGATCGAAACTTCGATCTGCAGCCGCCCCGGATACAAATCTACTGGATTACATACCAAATACATCATAATTTATAGGAGAAAGGCACAAATTTTGAGTCCAGTAAAGTAAAGTTTCTCGTCACGTCTCTTTGGACTTGTATAACATTGTCATAAAACGTTCCTTTCATGGCCAGTTTGAGTTTTAGGAACAGGAAATAGTCACACGGTGCTAAATCAAGCGAATACGGAGGATGTTGGTGCACGCAGACTTATTTTTTCGTCAAAAATTCATGAACTGTGAGACGGTGCATTATTGTGCAACAAAAACCAACTTCCCGGCGCGGCGCTCGATATTCGGGCCTCACTCGATCGATTAATTCCACAAACGTTACATAACACCCAGATAATATTCACCATTGACATTTTGACCCTGTGGAATGAATTCCCGATCATTTCACGCACTTTTCCCACCACCACATCGCGATTTTTCTTTTTTGGCCGACCTGGCTTTTTGGGTTGTCTTCTAATGTATCACGACTGTCCTGGAATCGCTCATACCATTCGAACTTTTTTCATCAATTCAAATGTTTCTGTAAACGTTTTACCGAGCTTTTGAAACAAAATTTAATATTTGCTCTTTGTTAATCTTGTTTCTGTTTCATCGTGTTTTTGTGACAAGGAGACTAAAGGTACTATCACTTAATGCGCTATAACGTAACAATCCGTCGATCGAGTGCAGCGATATTGGTCTCGTTTTGTAGAGGAAATTTACAGCTTTCAGATTATATATCGTTTCAATAGATGACGTGAGTAGTTTCCTTTAAATGAAAGAAGTTCCGTTATTTTCCCAACATACTGTGTATTGCGAAATCTTCACACGAAACAAAGAATTATTCTAAAAATGATATAACCGAAAAGAATTGGATTTTTTCAAATTTCCAAGACAGCATGGTATGTTAACGGGGGCTCGACAAGTCGATATCTCGTTTCCCAGTTGACCTTTCACCCGGAGCGTCTCCTCGGCGACGTATGTGTAACTGGAAGCGGCTGATCTCCCTTTAGGCGCAGTTTGCGGTTGGACCCTCGAGTGCCACAACTCAATTCCAAGGCATTTCGGCTGATTTACAGAACCGGCCATGGTAACCACGCTACGGTCCCCTCTGACAGGCGAGCCTCCAACCTATCTGCTTCATTTTTCCACCGCATCTTCCCTTTTTCACCGGCCCCATCCTCTTCTCTTCACCCAGTTTTGCTTCTTTCGTTGTCTCTTTGCTCTTCGAGCCCGCCATCTTCTTGCGGCCTTTGTCGGCGCCTCTTTGTGTCCGAGCCCTGTGATCGAAAATCGCCTGCGAAATTGAGGCGAACCATGCTTGATCGATGCACGACTACACTTTTTCACGAACCGCTTCGCTGACGGACCAGGCAAAGCCGCGTGTCCGCCTGGAATTTTAAGAGCCGTTTTCCGAAATTTCGGAAGCCACTGACTGGGGAGAGGCCCTCCGTTATCTTGGACGCTCTTCAAGGATTCACTTTTCTTTAGCGATTATATTGCCCAATTTTTACCTTTGATGTTAAAATTATGCACTTACAGTTGGTTTGAATGTTATTCGTCGAGGAAAAGAAAGTGATCTTTAGGAATTTTTTCTAGGAAACTCGTACACTTTTCGAAATGGACCTTTATTTGTCTCAAACTGCATACTTTTGAATACCTGAAGTAATTTTTTCGTTAGGAAATTTTAATAGTTGTGGAAGGTATGGTCATTCCTCCGGAGGTACTACTTTAAAGATTAAACATTCATTTTCAGGAAAAGAAGTTGATCTTTGGAAATTTTTTTCTGGAAAACTTGTACACTTTTCGGAACGAATCTTCTTTTGTCCCAAAGTGGATACTTTTCAGTAACTATCCGAATTTTTTCGTTAAAAAATATTCATAATTGTCGAAGCTATGGATAATCCTCCGGAGATCCATTTTTAATACAATTTCAGTCGAAGTATTATACAACCTTTTTTTAAAAAATTTGTAAAAATACGAAAAAGTCTATGTACCAAAATTGTCGTTCTAGTATATAATATAGTTTATAGTCTCGGCTAATTTGTTCGACGTTAACTGAATGCAAGCTTTGAGTTTTTCTCGCGCTCACCACGCCACGGTGGCTAGATTTATGCCCGGTTCTTCCAGTAACGTATGAATCAAGCTTAAACCTCTCTTTTAACCTCTCTTCTTTATATACAGTAGCGGACAAAAGTTTAAGACCGCTCTAAAGAAGACGATAACTTTTTTTATATTGTACAATACGATTTGAACTTTTTTGGGAAGCTAGAGCAATTAGTTTACTAAAGGATGTGAAAAGAAATTTTTTCAAAAATTGCAATTGATCGGAATTGTTGAAAAAATATTAAAAGTTGAATTTTTAACGTTTTTTGTGGGCCTATATTAAAAATTTAAAAGATATGTTTTGTAGATCTGTGTTAATTAAACATATTTTGAAAATTTCGTCAAAATCGGTCGACGTTGCAATGAGTTACAAACGTTTAAAGATGGTACAAATTGCAGATTTTCAAGATTTTCGGCAATAAATTGTTTTCGGCAAAAAAGTTCAAATCGTATAGTATAATATTAAAAAAGTTATCGTCTTCTTTAGAGCGGCCTTAAACTTTTGTCCGCTACTGTATGTAGAAAATTCCAAGCAAAGGTAGTCAAAGCATATCTTATAAATGATATTAAAAAATTAATAAAACCACTGCAGAATAATGAAAACAACATTTTAAAAATTACTTCAAAAATAGAAATAATAAATAACAACATATACAAAATTTTAGTTAATATTTATG
Source organism: Lasioglossum oenotherae (assembly GCA_028455765.1). Taxonomy (NCBI): domain Eukaryota; kingdom Metazoa; phylum Arthropoda; class Insecta; order Hymenoptera; family Halictidae; genus Lasioglossum; species Lasioglossum oenotherae. The sequence continues at coordinate 3,464,700 of CM052295.1, read as the reverse complement.
AAAACATAATCCCGTAAGAAAATAAAAAATAATATTGCAATTTTTCTTGGTTTCAGGTAAGTGCAATCTGCAATCCAACGCCATTTCCAACAAATGACTGTGAGTACAAGTTCCAAAAATCACTGGGATTTCTTTTTGCAGCTAACACAATTGTCTGTTGAACTAATTTCTATACGTAACATCTGACAAGCAGTCAATTAATTAAAAAAAATTAATGGAAAAATGTGTTACTGATAATCAGGTGACACTAATAATACAAATAAAAAATTGCACGGGCAATTACGAAAGCTTATTTCCGAAAGAAGGGGTGGAGGGACTGTTTTCATTAAAAGGGGCCGCTTTAAAACACACCAAATTTTAATCAGGGACAAAGCAGCATCGGAAACGGGGCGGTAGACATCATAATTCCTCGACGGAACGGGAACCGCAAGTCGAGACCATTGATAACGAACCAACCAAAAATCTGCTTCAAAGCGTCTCCCCTATTGGCTGGATCGACGTGTGTTGCCGGGAAAATTACCCGATCAGAATTCATGCTTCGAAAAATCCGATGAAGGTTGCACCTTTGAAATTCCCGCGGGCCAATACGAAATTTTGAAGTGCGCGGGGTCGTTCAATTACCGGTCCCGACGACGCAAATGACTTACCTCCATTGATACACTTGCCATACGAATAAGAATATTCGGGATATGATTGACATTGGTTTTTTCGTCGCTTCCAATATACGGGATGCCACAGAAAATAAACCAGAAACTCGGAATAGAGTTTCTTCTAGGCTTTTGATAAAATCATTTTTTCCGAGTATTCGAGGAAGCGCTGAAAATTTTGGACAAACTAGGAGATATAACTAGAAAACACAAAATTGATATTTTTTCCTTTTAATCACGTTAGGGGTAGTTTCAGCAGCCAATTTTTTTATGCTCTTTAGGACTGCTCTAAAATTTTGTAAAAAATTTGTGAGATAGAGTTAACATGCCTCTATCGATCACTTTTTATTTCATTCAAATATCATGCGCAGTTATTGAGAAAAATATGAACAAAGTCAAATCTGTTTATACGGTGAGTGTAAAAAGTATTCGTACGTCCTTTAAAATAGAGTAACTTTTTTATAATTGTACCAAACGACCTGATTTTTTTTAATCAATTAGAAGCATTGGCTTACGAAATGATGTGCAAAAAATATTTTCAAAAAATTATAATTTACAAGGTTAAATGCAAAAATAAAAACGGCATTTTTTAAAACTTTTTTATTCGAGCCCTTCAAGAAAATTTAAAATATATGTTTATTTTTGTATGTAATCTTGTAAATTATAATTATTTAGAAACTCGTTTCAATGTGCGTGCTTCTAATTGATTATACAAAACAGGTCGTTTGGTACAATTATAAAGAAGTTATTTTAAAGGGCGTACGAATACTTTTTACACTCACCGTATATTAGTCACGTAAGAGATAGTTCCTGAAACTAATTTGTTTGTACCCTTAAAAATTGCTCTAAAATTTGTATAAAAATGCATAAAGTAGAGCCGAGTGCTAATAAAATTTTATTTGATCGAAATATCTCGCATAGTAACCGAGAAGCACTTCATAATATCACCCCTAGAGAATTGTCGGATAATTCCCTAGCAAACTAATATCGAGCAGAGTCCGGTAAAGAATTTTTGCCGAGAGAAATCACTGAACCTGGCTCACGGTGGCGGTATCGCAAGGTGTAGGACGATCCCTCCGCATAAACCGGATGTCCCAAACTTTCCCAGGCAGCGTAATATCGTAAAGCCGATTTCACTGGAAAAAGGCCGGCGCTGCTGGCTCGGTGTTTGTGTAGGTGGAATAAATTTCGTGGCAACAATTCGACAATCCCGCTCCAATCGGAAGGGATACGCGGCCGTCGAATCCTCCTCTGGACCCAAACGATCCACCTTTATCGGGATCCCGGGCTCTGATGGATTCGGCCCCATTCTGCCCCAAATCTATTCCTTTTTATTGCCCTTCTGATACATAAATTTTTATTCAATTTGATTTGCCACCATTGCTATGGTAATACTACCCCCTGCCACGCTCTTCCCACACCCGTAGCCCGTGCTTTCAATCTTCTCTTCTTCCTTTCGCTGATTTTTTTATCGTGCAATCATTTAATAATTCATATTAACACATTCGGAAAATTACAAATTATTTTCATAATTTATAGTGCAACCATTTGTCAACGACAGAGATTTTGCATGCCTATTCCATATTCTCTTCTTTCTTCGTTGATTGTTTATTAATAGATAAAAATTTTAAATTGGATGTACGATTCTTCTGTAATTATTTTAATCATTTGTTCTCTTGTTTTATTCTCTTCTGTCTTCGTTGATTGTTTATTAATAGATAATTTAGTCATTTATACTACTATACTCAAAAGATTTTTAATTGGATTTACGATTCTTCTGTAATTATTTTAATAATTTTTACTACAACTTCAACATTGTACAATAAACGTCGAACCTTGAAATCATTAAGACATCAATTTCATAAATTTTAATCTGAGGCCACAAATATTAACACAATCGTTCATAATTTTTCTACAATCATTATATTTGATTTTAAAAATCTGTTGCTATTATCATGATATTATTTACCTTCTTAAATTAAACGATTTTTCGTTCCAATATTTTTTTATAATATCAAGAACAAATAAGATATTCAAATTGACAAAATTGTTTGATTATTCACACCGTAGATATAATATAATGAAGATGACAGTATTATGAAGGCTCTTATGATGAAAGCGACTCCTGAGATTTTGAATCTACCAATAATCTTCATTTATACATTGCCCCCATTCATTCCTGTAGAATCTCAAGTCCTGATAATGGTAAAAAATTTCCCTGGATATCCGTGTTATTATGATTCAGATTATCGTCATAAAGAAGACGACCCCGCGCAGGGCTGGATCTCATAGCTAACCGGATGTTCGTGCTGATTTAATGCAACGCGGAATGATCGCAGATATGGGTTCCTTCCAAATTTCACCCTTAAATCAGTTTTTATTTTTCTTTTCACCGGCACACACCTCGCCGGAAAAAATCTGAAAAAATTCAAGGATTTCCGTCATAACAATATGTGGCTATCGTAAAAATTTAGATGACGTCACTTTTACACTTCTATAAAAAAAACCGCTATTTCTTCAGTTTTTCCCACGTTCTCTTAAGCGTTCCCGTTTTTACTGCTTTCGCAGATCAGATTTTCAAATGGAAAATTGGAAAAACTTTCAGTAACATTCAATTCCATATTCGCTATGTGGCAAAATTTTCTTAAAGTAGCTTACAAAAAAATCTGCACTTTTTCGAATTTTTTATGATACGTGGGAATGTGTTTTTATTTTTCACGAGACTAGGATTTTCGATTTAAAAATCTTTAAAAACTCTCAAGTATACATATACAGTTCTGTGTACTTACGGATATATATGTGGTTATGGTTATGTGGATAGGATTTTTTTAAATTGGTGAAACGATTTAGAAATCAAAACTTCAATTTTTTAATGTAACCACCACCTCGATCAAACTAGAGGACTTTATTTTGATCACTCATAATAGTTATCCGTTGAGAGAAATTCATTTCGCTCGCTCATAACAGTTATCGATAAGCGAAATTTATTTCAATCGCTCATAATAGTTATCGATAATCGAATTTCTGTTTACTTGTTTGTGATAATTATTGATGAGAAATTCATTTTGGTTGCTTATTTAATTATTGAGGTGTCTACACTTTTTTCGGATGGAGCAAGCCTGTAAAATTCGTTGAGAAGGTTTCGTACAACAAGACGAATCAACAGACCATAAGAATAACACAAAATCTGTTTGTTTGACTCATTACATCTTGATTGTGACAATTAATTTTACCAATAAAAAATTTATGTAATAATTGGTTGTCTACCATTTGAAAGTTGTACTATTTAATAATAACTATTACAAATTTCCTTCATCAATAACTATTATTAGCGATCGAAATAAACTTCTCCCATCGATGACTGTTATGAGCGATCGAAATAAAATCTCATCGATAACATTTACCAACAAGAGAACAAATTTTCGGTTCTTATAATCCTTATAGGTGATCAATACGATTTTAGTCGATGAAATGCTTGTTATTCTATGACTTTTATTCTTTGTTGGTTACAACAGTTATGGTCCCTGAAAATGAGACATCTGAAACCGGACATCTGCACAGCAGTGGTCCAGTGTTAAAATTTTCATATTATATATGAAATTTGTTGTCGAACGAGACACAACGCAACACCGTAGTATGTTACGACATGTTACCGCGACACCCTAAGCCGTACACATGAATTGCCTGTCTTCTTTATCCGTAGCACAACGTCTTGGCCACGTTCCGTTATTTTTTCTATCCCCTCTTCCTTTTTCATGGCGGTAGCGTAATCTTGTTTCGCGGGATGGTCTTGCAGGGCGAAAATATGATTACGATGATAGCGGTAACGATGTTACCGGAGCTGACGCAGCCATGCTATCTATCCCGAACCAAAGTAGATACAAACACGCAGACCATCAACAATCTCACCAATTAAAGACTCTTAACAAATAACCACGTTATCGATTCCTATACAAATCATTTCTAAGCGTATCAAAGTCCTTCTTGGGACATTGTAATTAATAGACTGTGAATGTTTATGCACTCTCCAATTTTTATAGACAAATTCTTAGAAAGTCGAATGAAATAATATTCTTTTTTTATTGGGAACAGCCTTTGTGTAGATCCAGAACAAATAAAACCCGTATTAAATTCTACCGAATTTGATATTCTGGCATTTTTTGAAAATTTCTACGAGCCATAAATACATAAAGATCCGCCGTCTACTAATTAATGAACAATGGATGCTAAAGAGCGAGTTAAAATTTGGGAAAAGTTCACAAAATGAAGCCAACTTGTCCCCACCATTTGATTTTTATTTCGTGAAAATATCTTGTACCGGAACCGAAAAGAAATTAAACAATTGTTTGTTATTTAGTACTGACTTATTTCGAAACACAAGGGGATACTTTCATAATTATTTCCGAACTTAGCAAATGAACGAAAAATGTTTTAAAAATTTATAAAATTGTGCTAACTATAATATCTATCATTTGATTTTTATTTCATTCAAATATCTTAAGCCATTTTCGAGAAAGACATTCACCAAGTTAGTCCAGACGTCTCTTTGTCAACGGGTAGTTTCCAAAAATATGTGGAAAACATATGTGAGCATTATGCAACCTAAAATTTACTCAGGTATCCAAAGTGGAGACATCGAGACAGGTTTTAACAAGGTGAATCATTTTTTAAATGAAGTTTGAGAGACACGTTGGAGGTGCGAAATGTAAATGGACGAAAGATAGTGGTATATCTTAATTGCTATAGGAAAATCGTGAGTCTGAGTCGTATGTCCGGGAAACAGGAAGCACCTGGCTCTTCGTGGGGCCCGCATTTGCTCGAGGACGTTGTCCAAGTGCTCGGTAAGCACGCTGGAACTCCTACGAGGCTTTCATCCTACACGGTAATAGAGAATTCTCGGGACACACTTGTAGCTAACCTAGCAGGTTACCTGGAATTAGCCTTTGCCGAGGTGGATCGAACGTGTTTTCAGAAAACGGACAGTTTACCGTAATCGTAATAGTGATCGTAATTTACGATCAACCTCGAACACCTGGGGACGTCTCCGACGTTTTGGATGTTTATTTAATCGTCAGATACCCCGAAAATACTCAATTATTCAATGTTCACCCAAAAATATCCCATTACTTATATAGCAATCAATCAATTTCGCTCTGTTTGCAAAAACTAGAGTAACTCCCGAATGCAATAGTGAATTTTTCTAAAGCAGTATTAAAACATAAACGTGATCAGAAAATCGTTAAACCGATTTGGATACCCAGCTGTTACAATGTTTTCAAATTATCAACATTAACCATTTTTTCTGCTTCAACAAGACTTATCGAAATGATCCTTGCATAAATCGATTCTACGGACTCTCCCAAGCACAATAATATATTTTTTCTTAACATTATTAAGAAATAAACATGATTAAAAAATTGTTAAAGCGATCTGGACACCCAGCTGTCACAATGTTTTCAAATTATCAACTTTAACCATTTTTTTCTGCTTCAACAAGACTTATCGAAATGATCCTTGCATAAATCGATTCTACGGACTCTCCCAAGCACAATAATATATTTTTTTCTTAATATTATTAAGAAATAAACATGATTAAAAAATTGTTAAAGCGATCTGGTCACCCAACTGTCACAACATTCCTGCACAATCGACACGAATAAAAAATTAAATTGTCTCCGTTACAAGGTGACATTCTGCATTTAACAAAATTGCAGAATAAGCTTGAAGAATTGCTCTAATGAGCTGTTGGAATGAAAAAATTTTTCCCGACAAATTTTCGCGGAAAGAAAATCCCGAAGTCGTTTTTCGGGGCAGCGTGCACGGTTGGTTAACGAATGAACCGTGTTTCCTGGCCAAATAAGGCCGCGCGGAAACGAAACGACGGAATCCATTGTCAACGGGGAACACCTGCGAGTTTCTTCTGGATTTACAAGGTACTCTAAACCGGCGCGTTCTTCGCTGCTCATGATTTATTAAGGTGCCGCCACTATCGGTGTTTCGGGCTTTCACGAGTGAAATATCGCGGGAGTTGATTTAAAGTTCTCCCTTGAAAAAAGGGCTAAGGCCCGGGAGCAGAAATGTAGCGACGACAGGGTGTAAATTAAGACGTAATAGAATGCATGGCGGTATTCCTTTGTACGTTTATGGACAACAAGGTAATTGAGAGTCGGAAAGTCGCGCGGTAGAACATTATGTAGGATAAAATTACTATAACTTCGGGAATTTTTGATCGAGTTTCATAAAATGTTGTCTGAACGATCCTTATGCATGTACAAACTTACAGGAAAAATTTCATTGAAGAATGTTGGATATAGCGCTCAAGGGGTTAGGACACAGTAACAAGTGGGGAAAACATCAGAATTTTAAACAACAGTTCGTCGTCTTTGCTCGGAATATCTTTTCTTCCAGATGGCCAATTGGTGTACAGGATTCCTACAAATCGAATTAACTATATCAAAGATCCCAAAAATGTCATAAACTGTGATATATTCTCTAGGCATTGACGATCCCTCATTTCAATTTTTGTGTAAATTAACAAACTGGCAGATATTTTACATTGAATGACTGAATTTCGGTAGAAAATTTGTTAATTTTTTTATTTATATTTAACAAAATAATGGGAAAATGAAAACAAATCGATCGTCAATGCCTAATAGATATTATAATGAAGATAACTGTAAAATTTTAATGCAACTGCTAAGGCCGCTATTACACGCTCTCAGCACATTTAATGAATCGGCAACTGGTGGTAACATCAGTATGTGAACGTCAATTGTTTATGTTTTACAACATATACAAACAAACAAATAAATGCGTTTTATATACCACATGCAAACTAATGGCCCCGTTGCTGTCCGCGCCACCAAATGTTGCCCGGCCGGTTGCCAATGCCGTCCACCAGATCGGCAACAATTTTTGGTGGCTCCACCAAGTGTCCTCGTGTAATGGGCTCCATATGATTCAATGCCCCACGACGTGCTGATCCACTGGTGGCGCAACTTGGTTCATTGAATCATATGGAGCCTATTTCATTAAATGTTTAATGAAATTGGTTTTTGAGAATAATATGTATATGTTTTCCATTTACAGTTTTATCGAGGTACGTACCATTCATTTGTTCGTTTGAGACAATAAACGGCTCGTCTCCGATCGCATAATCGATTACACGTTTTATTTTGTAGCAGGATCCGCGAAGCAGGCTTTGCGATGCACGATTTCTGACGCGTTGTTTTGGAAAAAATCGGATTTGCTGGTTAATCCAGTGTGCACGGAAACGAATTATCATGTTGCTTCCGATGCTGGACAGGATTGTTTTCCTGTGCGCGTGATTTGTTAGTAGACTGTATTTTACGTAGTATTGTTTAAAAATGTCTGGGAACGATATAATTCCTAAGCACTGTTTTTGACGATGAGTCTTCCAAAATCGAACTGTTTCCGGTGGACATAGGGCTGATCGCCTGAAATGAACCATTTCATAGTGAACTACAGGGAACATTAGGGGTGGTTTATGTCATCGCTTCGCTCGATGCCAATTTGTTTAAAAGATACAAATATTCATTAATACTTGCATTTATGAATTTTTATCTCGGAAATTATTCATCGTAAAGAATGGAATTTTTTTTTTATAATAATCTGGAACGCTGTTATCGATAAATTTATCAGAAATTTTCTTCGAAATCATGAATCACTTAATCCCTTGCCGCACTTTAACGATCCAGACTCGTGATGAAGGTTCTTAACAAAGTTTAACAAATATGAATATTGCACGTTTCATTTTAGATGAAATAAAATTTGATTAGTTTGTAATGAATATTGAAGCATTAAAATAAATGTAGCCATGCAAAAATTATACATTTTCTCTTCCCTTCTACGACATTTTGGTGCATAAAGACGTTCTAATTACTGTAACTGTAAAAGAAAAGGTACGGCAAGGGGTTAAGAATGTGTGTGTCTGTGTACACTGAGAATTATAGTGCGAGGGGGTGAATTCATGACGTCACTAGTTTCTCTCTAATCTCTCTCCACCAAATCGGTATGAAAGAAAATAAATCGTTGCCTGAGCAACAGCTCGCTAAAAAGACTCAATTCGTGCAGCGAACAATAGAATCCAAGATGAACGCACTATTACAGAACAGCGTCGGACAGCTCATGGAATCCCGGCAGCATCGCGAGGAAAGGGAGGGGGCGCGAGGAAAGAACAATTGCATGCCTGATAATTCCTAGCAGCCTTTCAATTCCCGTGCGCAAATCGGGCCGCAGTGCTGCTTAAAAATTAACGCGGGTACAGGGCGGGTCGTGTAGCGTGTGCCGCACCCTCTAGCACCCTCTCTTACCCCCTCGTGGTCCCATCGCATTGAAAATCATCGGGCGAGAGGGCGCAGGTCTCCCCGAGCAAGTTATTCAAATCCGAGGCGAGTTCTCTCCTCCTCTCTTGGTCGAAACGACTCGATTCCGAACGATTCCATCCCCTTCGCCTTAGGGAGGGTCGTGGGCGGCCGGCTGCCTCGTAAATAACGTTATTTATTCGTGAATTTGTTTTTCCCCGCGCGGCTAGCGCGCCAAGGCCTACGATATGCTGGCGGACGACGCTCGAATGCATAAAACCGCGCTTCCGAGGTGTTTTCGCCTGCAGGCGATGTCGACTGGGAGCACGAGGACGTTACCGTAAAATTTGTTCATTTGTTTGCATCACGGGTAGCAACGCTGCTCCCGCTCCTGCGAACAATTTAACACGGAAAGATGTGCTTCTTACGAAAATAATTTCGTAGATTATTATAGTTTTTATCGGAAGTCTTTGTTCCCTGTAGTCTTCAGAGAACTACAGGGCGTCTCAAAATTCCTTCAACATCTGGAAATGAGAGGTTCCACAGCTCATTTGAAGCAACATTTTCCTTGAGAAAAATCTTTCAAATTGCAAAATTGCTTTGTCTTGATTTTGGATCGAACCTGTGCGCCGATAACATAAACTAATTTCTATTAATTCGTTACGATCGACAAAACGGAATATTTTTCTACAAGAACCGGGGAAAAGTATCAAATTAGACACATTCGAAGAACTAATTCTCAGAATACCTTGAACATGTCAGGCTGTCATGAAAAATAAAGGTGGTTTTTTAAAGAAAGAGCAGTTGAAGTAAAATACACATTCCTTGATAGAAGAGAAATAATACAAAATGCAAAACATACTGCCCGCAAGTTTTTTTGACAAATAAATCCTCCTTGGTTATTCTAAAGGCAATCAGTTTTTTCTCATAAACATCTTGTTTCGCTGAATTTACGCCGTGATGATTTTTGGTCGGTAGTGTATGTATGCAAAAGCTCGCTACCGATGAGTCGTCCGATTTCTTTAGAAAAATTTCCGAACGACATCGATTTCCGCGGTCGGCTATTTTTGTTTCGCACGCAGATCCACGGGGCTGTGAATGAAACATCGGGTGCGGGACATTTTTGGAAAACGGGTAAACGGTTTGTGTATGGAACCGTCGCAAACGAAATTATTGATCCCCATAGCACGCGATCCGGTTTACAAGAGCAAGCGGCGTTAATTCGCAACACATGCGGAAGTTTCTGGCATCCGACGCGATGCATGGGGCCGCCGCACAGTGTCGCGAAATGCCTATTTTTTGGACAAAAATCAATAACTTTCGTTCTGTTCATGATAGAGACATGAAACAAAATGGGTTTTCTTCTTTATATTGAAAGCAATCTCAATATGATGTTATTATAAATATAGTCATTTATTTAAACAATAAAAAACGATTTTAATAAACAAAATTTAATTTTCTTTGCGCGTTATTAGAAGCATCTCGACGTGCGTGTCTCGACAATTGTCAAATTAATACCAGATATGAATGATCCTTCAAAAATCTTGGTTCTGGGATGCCTTAAATTTATTATAGGCAAGAGGTTTAAGATAGGGACGCACCGGAACGTGCTATTTTCTAGATTTTCCGGATTATCATTTTAATTCACCTAATAAAGGAAGTCAAGGCTCAAAAATTACTTTATTACTAACTTCCAACTCAATAACAACGACCTGTCATAAATATCTGTTATACAGTGTGACGCGCGCCGTATCGGGCAATGGACCATCCAGCCCCCTGTAGGGGCCTAAACGTGCACCTTTAAACTTGGCAACTCATATCTGATACCAGAATTCGTATAATACATTCATTTTACTGCGGGAAAATTTACACACGTTATCTGCCTAGGAGAAAATGTGAAACGTGTTTTTAAAGTATATAAAAAGTAGATTAATTTTTTTGTTAATAACTTTTTTATAAACAATGACCAACGAGTAACACCATTACAACATTATTCGGGGTGCTGACCTGGACAACATATTAAAAAATCAGCGTGATCGGAGGGTGTTACCTTTTTGTAAATAATTATCAATGATTATTAGAACATTAATTTTTATTTATTTAATCATAACTGTAATTTATGTAATATAAACATTCTTTTATTTATTTAACAACCGTAGTCAAATCTCATATATCTACAAGAGGCTATCCGCGTACTCGGCTGCTGACCGGTTCTTGCTACATATTTTGTTAAATAACTCTGATGTTTGCCGGAAGTTGCAAATTAGACTTATATAATATCAAAATATACTATCTTAGGAATAGACACAACCAAAATCACCGATACGTTCGGATACGTTTTTTTTATCCTCTGGTAAAGATTAGGGAAACCTATAAAATTTTATTGTTTCATTCCAGGTCAATTATTATGTTGCATATAAGTATTAGAAAATTTTTAAAGTTGAATTACAATTAGCCAACCCTTAGCCATTATTTCCTAAAAAAATTATTTCCTAGAAACGTGTTTTGTTCGTATCACAACGTAAACAAGTTACGCTAAGAATTGATGTTCTATTTGATGTTCTTAATATTTGCTTACAAGATTCCCTGCAACTAATTTTCTACTGCATTTTTTACATTTTTGTTTTCAAAAAATGATTATTTGGACATTTTAACATAGTATGAACATAGTTTTGAATCGATATGAAGATGCGACTTTTTCGATTTTTGGCCATGGTTTGCGACACTGTGCGCCGGCTGGAATTTCACGAGTGCAATCGACCGGCCCGGCCCGGCCCAGCGCGCGGTGCGACGACTCAGCGCCGATCTACCCGGCGCAGCTAATGCGGTTTCGGTGAGAGTGCAGTTTTGCTGCGGCTCGGCGACGGGTATCAATCTTAAGCCAAGCGAGAAGATAATCAGCTTGCAGCTCGTCACTCACTGGCCCGATTCCGTCCCGACGGTCACGATGACTAACAGGCATCATCGTCTTACCACCCCTATTCATCTCATAACCGAAATGTCATTTGCCTGCTCGCTATTCGTCATCCAATCATCAGCCACGGGGAAAGATACATTGCAGCACGAACTGTCCGAATTTTTTAAACGAACGTTGTATGAACAATCACGGTGAGATTTGCCACAGTTATTAACCGTTTGCACTCGGTTTTCCCCTCTGAGGCACCACTAAATATTGCTGTACCATTATTCAAAATATTGTTCACACCATTAAATATATCGGTATCTAATCAATTATTAAACATTTAGTTATTGTATGAGGTACTATACCAATTTCATATCTACAAAATGTTAAAAACCACAAGGAATGGAAATATTCTGGACCGGAAAGAAAGTTTAATTTTGCAGTTAAAATAGCTCCGAGTGCAAAGGGTTATATATTTCCGGCTATTAGCTCAATTTTTTTCATCCGGAAATTCAGTATAGATTTCGTGTCGCTTCGACCGGAAGTGCACCTTGCGGTAAAAGAAAAGTATTGTGCAGAGATTCTCAGAAAAAAAATTATTTCGAGAAGCGATTATTTATTAGGTATGAAAATAAGCTATTTCCCCTTTCTTCCAAGTTCATTTTACGTACATAAAGTGTAATAAAATCTTATCTGGTGACTCTCAATCTTTCTGCCAATTCTGCCAATTCTTCTTGCGTCTGGGTCGGATTTTCGTTGAGCACTTCCTCTAACTGACCGTCATCAAACTTTCTCGGTGCACCTGAACGATCCTCGTCTTCAAAATTAAAATTTCCAGCTTTAAATCTTTGGTGCCACTTTTTACATGTTCTGTAAGATGCAGCGTTCTTTCCCGGTGCCGCACAAACCATTTCAGTAGCTTCAACAGCTGATTTCCTAAGCTGGAATGCAAAGAGTAAGCAGTGACGCAGATGATGCTTCTCGCACGCCATATTCTTTGAAATTGTTGCATCGGACTGGAAACTTTTACAGCGCTCATCACGACTCTTCTTAAAACTAAAAGAACGCTCTTTCATATGGCACCAAAATCGGGAAGTAATTCGAATTCAGTCAGAAGTTATTATCGTAGAGAAAAAGGGGAAGGAACTTATTTGCATAGGTTAGATTTTGTACATTTCATAACAAAATGGGGGCTTCAACTTCCAAAGCTGTAAAAAATATATTGAATTTCTGATATGTACAAGTTCTACCTACACGTGTGTATAAAATTTCAAGAAATTTCCTCAGCTGGTTTCCGAGAAGTCGCTTGCAATAATCGTCTCGGCAAGCAACCATTTACACATTTCTCGTGTGGTTAATTTTCCGAATTTAATATTTTAATCGACAATTGATTCAATCGATTGATGAATTTAATCGTCGATCGTTGATTAAAAAAAGAAATCATCGAAAAAATCGACGATTGATTCAATCGATTGATGAAGTTAATCGTCAATCGTTGATTAAAAATGAAACCAGCGAAATAAAAACATAAAAGCACGTAAACAGAGATTGTATTATACATAGATCAAAAATGACATCAGTATTCATTACTATTCATATAGTTTTGATTCCTTATTTTATTTCGAAATTTCAGCAGTTAATCATTAATCAATTATCCGATTGACGATTACAATTGAAAGGAATGTAATCGTTAATCGCATTTAAGGACTAAAGTAGAAAAAACGTTATTCCCAATTAACGATAAAAGTATTCAATCGTTAACCATAATTAACAATTAATAACTATTCAATCGGTTAACCACAATTAACGATTAATAAGTATTTAATCGTTAACTGCAATTAACGACTGAACTAGGAGATTAATTGTTAATTGCGATTAACGATTGAAGTAGAAAATTCTTCAATCGTTGACTAATTTTTTGCTCAACTCTGGACGAATGCAGTACCAAAAAATGTGAAAATTGAAAATTAGCGGGAGCCGTAAGTAATTTTCTAGCCGAGGGTATATCTGGAAGTGGCGAAGGTTTTCTTTCTCGCGGAATTGCATCTACAGTTTTAGCGGTCGGAGGGTTGCAATGGACGCATTACAATCGAGAGGCGAGCCGCGGTAGCGCATTCCGATATGTTTGAATGTTCGTTCGTGCATCGTTGATTCGCAAACCAGGGCTACCTGGTAATTGCCGGGGCGACAGGAGCGCGGCGCTTGCTCTGTGTCTCGACATCTCACGTCATTACCTGCCAACTCGATTGAATCGGTGATTTTAATGTGTCGCGGCCCCGAGGCCGCATTAACACGCATCAATAATGACGTAACGTTTGAGAAATCACTTAAATCGATTACCCTAGCAAACACGAGGCCATGAGACAAAATCAACCTCCTGCCCGTGCCCGTGGCTCCAAGATCATTCGAAAATCATCCGAAAATCATCCGGCTGATCTTACCCTATCAATCCACTCATTGTCAGTATTAAAAAATAATTTTTTCGTCAAATATCGGACACTTTGTGACCAATTTTTTTCAGGGAAATTTGATTTACTGGTAGCTAGAATAAATTTGGTTTTTCATCTTTGTAATCGAAGAATGTAATGGAAATTTTTCTTGACGAATAAAACACAAATTTCAAACACATTTGTCAAGTTTCATACCTAACGACCTGATATTAGAAATATTTTAACATGTTCCATTTTCATTTTAAAGATCGAGGACAAGAAAGTCGAATTTTCAACTTTATTTTTTTGTACCTCAACCAAAAATTACACACAAGTGTTTTTTATGTAGAACGGTTCTACAGACTCTTCTGAATGCAATGGTATATACCTTTATAATATTAAATACATTTCATCATATCTAAATTGAATTTAAAAGAAGAACAACAGGAAAATTGAATTTTCAACTTTGTAATTTTTTGTTCTTCCAACCACAAAAGGTACACAGGTGTTTCTTGCGTAGAGCGATTCTACAGCCTCTCCTGAGTGCAAGGATAGTTTTATAAAATTGCGAGTATGCAACGATGTGCAAAAAATTGTTTAAAAATTCCGGTTCGTGTGGCATTGTAATTACGAGCAGCCACTCCTGATGAAAATTCGAAGAGCGCAACGGGGAAAGAAGTTTCTTTGGCTATTCTTGGTCTTATGAATTCGAAAGGAGCCCAGAGTCATAAAAACGACGGGACATATACATAACTATGCGCGAGATATAGAGGACAGAGTTATTAGAGGGATGGTGTGAACAGTACGTTCTCACCACGCGAGGTAAATTCAAGGGGATGGCGAGTTCCATCTGATTAATTTTGCATTACCCCTCTGCACGTCCTACAGAGTGTTCCATTTTAATCTTGACGACTACGGTGAAGCCTCTTCTGCGCCCCAATGCACTCATCTCGTTACTATCTCCGCGATTATTATAGTCCATGCCATAATATTGCTATTGAAACACCTTGAAGAGTTGCATCGTCACTTGGCCCAAAAAAAGTGAGAAATGAAATTTTTTTCTTGGGTAACTATCCGGTGAAAAATTACGGATCTTTGAAGATATGTTCAGCAAGATCTCGACTATATTCTGATATTTTTTTCATTATTGAAAACCATAAATAACTATTAAATTAGCCTTCAATGCACCGTCATTTAGGTTTCAAAAATGTAAGTGGTTCTAACATTTTTTTACACAGGGTAATACACGGTAAAAAATTATGAATTTTTTCGCGTTTAGTGTCCAACAGCCTGTGTTCTGTACGGACAGTAATCGCAAACCGACATTATTTTTTTATAACTGCGTCTACCGCGCCGAAAGTTCAAAAGAAAGCCGAACGTAGAGAAGAACAGCATGACAGTGGAGTGGGTAAGCACTGGACAGTGATCGCGTACCCGATCGCGGACAGTAAACGTGACTTTACTATGTTTTTTATTTCCCAGAACCAAAAAATATTCTCTAAAAAATTAATCAAAAGAGTAGGATTTAATGTATCATTTAACATTTTTTCTTTGGGGTAAATATTTTCCAAAAAGTCGTGTTTTGTGTGAGGATGTTATGCAGCATTCAGTGTCAACTTAAAAATGGTTAAACTTGTACTAAAATTAATTATCATGGATCGCTTTCTAAAGATTAATGATTCAAAATTAGTTCAAAGAATACCCAAGAGGATAATGCTTGTTATCAGCCCCTGATGTGATAACATCACGTCTTTCTGGCGTAAAAGAAAAATGGATTCCGTCCAAATTTGAGTGTGATCAGTTTCTTTGAAATCCATCGCATGGAAAGATACACGGCCACCGCGCACGCCGTCAAAACGTGAAATTATCGTCCGCCCTGAAAACCTATCGTCGAATGGTCACTATAGAAACCCCGTAGCCTCCCTTTCGCTCAAACATATTGATAGGGGGAGCACGCGTGGCGCACACAAGAGTCGAGTGACGAACGAATAAACGGCACGAGTCTGCGTTAGGTGTTAACGATGAGTTGTGGCGAGAGAGAGAGAGAGAGAGAGAGAGAGAGAGAGAGAGAGAGAGAGAGAGAGAGAGAGAGAGAGAGAGAGAGAGAGAGAGAGAGAGAGAGAGAAAGACTGGACCCTCTGCCATGATAAAGACCAGTTATGGCAAGCCCCTATCTCTTCGCGATTCCTAATGGCTTTGAAATCGAGCCTCGATTCGCAAAATCCGATCATCCGCAAAGACATCGTGAACCCATCGAATCTTTTGGAGCTTTAACACGTCGAGCGCGGCGCCGATTTTGCCTTTCTTTTCCGTTCAGCCGGCAGCGAGCGAGCGAGCACTTGACGGCGTGCGCTCAAGAGGTTTTGCTTAGAATGTTTTAATAAATTTCATTAAAATTATTAGGTATGCAAATAAGTTTCTTCCCCTTTTTCTCCAAATTTAAGATTTTATTACATAAATCAGCCAATAGACAGTTGGCGCGCCGGGACGACTGTGGCTACTCGCGTCTAGGTCGCGCTCTGATTGGTCCGTGTTATTCGTTAATAACTCCTAAACAAAGCTGCGGATAACATTTTTTGCAAAGGAAAATGTCGCTTGAAATGGTCTCAGGAATCACCCCCTTTTGGGAAGTTCACGAATTTTGGGACACCCTGTATACATACAACAAGAAACAAAAGTTTCAATAGAAATATGAAATCGCCTGACAGGCCGCACAATTTAACATGGCGGGCCGCGCCTTGGCCAGGCCTGATCTACTTTATAGTATTACAAGTAGAATGGATTAGTAGATTAGTAGACTAATCCCATTAATCAACTAGCCCCGGTCTCCCCTAGTGAATGGCAGCTGATCGTTCAGACTCTAAACAACCACTTCAATTTTACAAATCTACTCTTTCCTGTTGTAAAATCTTCCAAAAAATTGAAAATCATCGGAAATGGTCGAAATGCCTCCTCGAACGGCAAATCCCGGACACACAGTCGCCATCATTCAGGACCCAGCGACTGTAAACTCCTGTCATATAGCGATCGCATCAACAAACAACGCAAATCTACGTCGGACTGTAAAGTAGACAGTCCGGAGTCGGCTACAAATGGCGCAAACCGTCCGCGGCAATAAAGACGGGCGTGGTTATTAAAGAGGATTCGCATTGTCAGTTGCGGCCGGCGTAAATCTCCTGCGGGGCGCGAAATTGCAGGAGTAAGCCACGGATCGGTGCCGGCTAGGTAACTATTGATCAAAGGAATCCTTCGTGAAATATGTCGCGCCCAATGATAATCATCGCCGTGGCGGACGATGAGAGAGAGAGAACACCATGACGTCACAAGAGGACATCGATCACGGACCAATTGCGGACCGACAGCTATTTATTCGGAGCCATTGTCGGCCCCCAAAAACTTCAAATATCCCCTAATTTTGTCTTCGGTCCGTTCAGACACCCAGAGGTCGCGTTTAGGAATTTTTATCTCGGAAACCGTTACTCCGATCGAGTTGATTTTTTTTATCTTAATCGGGAAAGTATACTGTATCATACACAATTTTTTCCAATTGCAAAAAGTATAAGATCACATTTTAAATTACGATAAAATTCTAATTTTGCAAAAATTCACCGCTCGATGAACTCCAACTTACATTTTTAAATGTTATTAAAAGATTATATTGATAATATAAACCCTGCCGTTCTCAAAACAAGAACAGACACGACTAGATCGGTCGAGCAGATCCCGAGATACAAGTCCAAAGCCGCAACCGTTAACCTGAGGCATACGTCCCCGGGTTCATTTAATAACCAAATCCGGTTCCCCAGCGAAAGAAAAACAGGAACCTCGAAACCCTGTAACTTCGTCGTGCTTCTCCATAGTGTGTATTAACAAAGAAAAGCCCGAGGAACGTCTAGTCCAAAGTTAGAGAAGCGGCAGTTGGTCGTCAAGCAAAATGTCGAAGAGAAACTCGACTGGAGATGAGATTGAAGTTTCAATTCCGGCTGTGGGATCTCATACGGGGAACAGTTAGAAGTCTACGAAGGAGATCTGAATAACGAGCCGGAATGCTCGGTGTGTCTGGAAAGTTAAAACCGAAAGATCTATTTTATTATTTCTTTCACTTGTTAAGGATATCGGTGAGACTGTGAAATCAATTGCCCGAAAATGACAGTTTCTCGAGGACAAGGTCGTAAGATCGAGAAGCTGGATTTAGTTTAGGGGATGCTAGGGGGATTGTTGGGGCACCGTTCGAGACCTGTGCGAAGATTGTCGAGCGGTTTATGGGGTCCCGTAGCGCTATCGTCCGTCCGAACCTTTTATTTTCGCGGACGATGGCCCGCAGCTGTCGCAGAGCAGCTCCAGAAATAGCCCTTCGGTACGATCCGTCGATTCAGCATCGACTGCTGGTCGACATGCCATCGACACGTCGTCGATGTCTCGAAACAGGTGATAAATCCGGGACCAGGGCCGTAACTTCCCGAACAGCCGAAAGAAAAGTCGAATCTCGCTCCGGTGCTCGCGAGTTTATAGTTTTCTGGAGCGAATGGCATTTGAATCTCGTGCCGAAACGGATTCTTGCCTCTACAAGACTGCGTTCGAGGCATTCCTGCAATCTTCTCCTCGTGAATTCGCGATTATTGGCATTGGAACGAGGCTCGTTGCATTTTTGGAGCTTTCGTCGATTTCTGACGAAATTCTGGAGAGTTTACAGGCAGTTCGATCATTATGTATAGTTGACGATGGTTCTGTGAAGGCTGGCATAAAATCATTTTTTCAATGCTTTTCCATGGAAATTTTTCAACTTTCTGGGTAGCAAATGAAAGCTGGAAGAATTAACATAGCGATAGAATAATTTTTATTTCTAAAAAATTATAATAACATCTCGTCGAAAATCACGGAATTCCCATGAACAGCTCCGGATGGACATCTTAAGGTGATGCATCCAAATAATTTTTTCAATGCTTTCCCATGGAAATTTTTCAACTTTCTGGGTCGCGAATGAAAGCGGGGAGATCGCACTGTATGACAGGTTCATTCTGGTTCGCAGGGAAGTTCTTCAGGGTAGCTGTTCATTCGTGTTCCTGTACAACCGGGCACCGCATTTTACGAGCCCCGCCGTAATCGAACCGGCGGGCCTCGGCTCCTTTCATTGGCCGCGTAAAGCGTTTCGATTTGCAATTTCCCCGCTTAACTGCCACGCTGTCTTCCGAAGCAGTTTAGATAGAGGAGGTACGTTCCCTAGAATCGTTCGACCGACCCATGTCCGTATGCTTGTCCTCCTCTTTTACCGGCGCATCGAAATGCAGCCTGCAGTCTACCCGATTCTAATGGACCACCCACTGGTAACTTTGGGTGGTGAACGTGCATTAACAACTCGTGGAATCGGTCACCACTATTATGGCTTTTCATGCTCGTCGAGTAACTCCACGAATCACCAGCAGAACAGATTCGAAATTTCTCTAGTCAGCGAAGGAGTGGTGCGATGTTTCCTGACGTCAATAAGCGAGATATAATATTGATAAAAATGTGCAACGTACAGAAAGCCTGTAGCTACCATCTGCATTTTATTTCATGCAGACATTTCAAGTAGTAGCTGAGAAAATGATTTTTAAATTTAAGGGTTGCTTGCAAAGGAAATTTACTCTGATCACTCGAGAGGTTATTGTCAAAAATCATTTTTCCTACCTGCGATGTGTGAAGTGAAAGTTTGAGAAAAATATCTGAAATATAACAAATGATCAGCTACCATCTGCTTCTTAATTAACTTTAGTTAACTAACGGTAAAATTTCTTAATAAATTTTTGGGGCAGCTGAAGAATGTTCGAAAAAATTTCTGAACTGGGTTTCTGGATAATTCAACCACTCTCACGGTCACAGTGCTTCAAAAACTGATAGAAATCATCATAAATTAAAAGTAGATCATGGAAGAGTGCGTTTTTTAGTCGATTTTTCTGTCGGAGAGGCAAGTGTCTGAGCCAGAATGGATAGTGGATGATTAAAAGCGTGATTATTCGAGTTTTCTCAATAAATATCTATCTGCATATATCTACCGGTTGATATTCAGAGCGAAAGGCCTTTTGAATACGCCGCGGCCACCCTCTGTCTTTCAGTTTTTCCCAGTTTTATTTCCCTTCTGCTATTATCATTCTCTCTTCCTCCGATGCCCAGCCCTCGAGGAAACTAATTTAAATCGTAATGGCCCAGCCGGCAGCGGCGTGGAACTACCGGTTTTTGTAAGAACACCATTTGTCTGCTGCTGGCGCTCGAGCGCGCGCGCGCACGCCACGGCAATTCCGCGTTCGAAATTTAGGGGAGCACGTAAGAACGGCCAGCAATTGCGGTGACAATCGCAATCGAGCTGCACGTTTTTTTTCCCCGTGCAAATTAGCGACCCTCTATGACCGACATGTTCACTAAACCCGATCCTCGAATTTGCTTTTTGTACTGTTTTCTGTAGGGGTTGCTCCGGAAGATAATTCTTGCTGACCTGAAACAAAGAGCTCAAATTTCGAGAAAAAATGTGCTAGATTGAACTGGCGTGTAGCAGCTATTCACTGGTTCTGTAGTTCATTCGAATATCTTGAGTAGTCATCAAGAAAATGTCTGATAAAGTTTGTGTCGCTCCTGAAGGAACCCATTTTTGTGTGGCTTCGTGAACGAGCTAAAATTTTGAAAAAATTGTGCAGGGGGTAGAGGAAAAGCGCCCCTTCTATCTGCTTTTTACTTCATTGAGATATCTCAAGTAATAGTCGGGAAATATATTATTAATGTTAGGGGTTTGTTTGTAACCTCGCCCAAGAATTATCGGGCTCCAGTTTTCTTTCGATACAAGACGATGGCTTAGGTCGACTTCCGCCGTATTACGGATGAGGGTACCTATTTGACATTGCTCTCGAGTGTGCCGAGTGTTTATGAGTTCTATAAAGCTGTCCGACAGGCCATAAAGTGGTCAACTCCACAGACAGTTTTAGTTCGACGATCTGGCGACCAGCTCCGAAGCATTTAACGCATCGTCTGCCCGTGATTTTATTCGGAGCCAACGCGGAGCCGCCTGGCGAAAGGAAATTACGATTTTTCGACGGTGTCTTCTGCTCGGCGATAACACGGGCGACTCCGTGCGTGAATTATACGGCTCACATTTTAATCAATGTGATCGTTGAACCTTCGCAAATTCACCGAACGTGGCGCCGTTCTTTATTGATCGTCATCTTTGTCTGCGAGCACACGCTCGTACGCTCCGAGTCGCTTCGGTATAATTTGTTATGCGACGATCGTAACTATCGACCGTGAATCTCGATATTCCGGAGGATTTAGGATTGTCGGAGTTTGTTATTACTTCGGTTTGATCACTATTTGACATTCGATTAAAATAGCGATGGCGCTCCGAGGAATTTTGAATTTCAATTGCCAGTACACCAGCCCCTAACATTAGTAGTCATTTTCTCGATAACTACTTAAGATATTTGAACAAAATAACATGCGAACAGTAGCCTCAGGTTTCCTGGAGCTTCTGAAATTTTTTCAAAATTTTAGCTCGCTGATTAAGATCAGAAAAAAATAGGACGTGCTCCCTGATGATACGTTCGATTAAATTGTAATCAATGCTTTTATTTAGTGGAAATTAATACTTTTCCCACGGTAGATCGACTTTGGCACTGGGATGGCTAGTGCTATGGGTATTCCGGGGTCACGTGCAACGCGTCAGGGCCACGGGGGGGTGGCGTTCTTGTGCAGGGGAGCAAGAAGTAGGGGCTGTTTCGTGAGCTGAATTCCGATAAACACCGATGCCGGGCTTCTGAGGATCGAGGGAGCAGAATTTCCGCGACAATCACGAATTTTCACGGGCACCCATCCAAAGTCGATTTACCCCCAAGGGGTGCAAACCTTCCGAAACCCCTGGAAGATGTTTCGGATGCGTGAAATATTTTTTGGTAGATTTTTGGATTGGTGAGGCCAAAATAATCATTGCATTGATTCCGACAATGCGACAGTTACGGAGATTTTGTATTCCTGTCTCTATCTTACACGCAGCGAAGCATTGAACATTCCCAAATAACTAATAACCATTTGCAGAACACTTCTTCAGCTACTTTGGTACATGACTTTTGACAAGGTTCCCTTAAATAATTAAATACAATTTGTAAATACTTGTAATTGGGAAATGTATAATAGAATAGACCTCCAGCAATTTTCAACATAGCGTATGGGAGTAGTTTTTGCGACATTAAGAAGTTATTATATATTATTGGGATCCGTGTTTCAAAGTATTCCGTATTAATTAATGTTGTAACTTGACGCAGGCTTACATACATAGTGCAGGCTTTTCATTAAGAACCATTTAAATCCAGTACAATCAAATACATAGATTTCAAAAATATTGTCAAAACATCCTCCAATAGTCAAAAGTTATAAGAAATATAGAAAATTATTATACAAAATTCGCAAAAATACGAACAATCTAATAGAACCAAATCGGCGAGGATTCCGAGTGATATCGTCGGTACAAAATCCCAAAAATAATAAAAACTACGAAATTATAAAAACTGGAGAAATCGCAGAAATAGCAAAAATAGGAAAAATCTAGTAGGACCAAATTGATCAGGATTCCGAGTTGCTCGACTCGATCGAGTGCCCAGCCAGCTCCATCCGCTGCCAATGGGCGAGCTGCTGGCCAAGGGTGCAGACGATGTGCCAGCAGGCGTGGGTGTTGGCCGGGTTGCAGGCCGAAGGAGGCGCCGGCGAGCACGTGACACACATATTGCCTACCTTTCGGGGCGCTCGAGCCAAAAAGCTTCCTGTCCCTGCTAGCTGGCTGGAATGGTAGAAAAACTAATCTCCCAGATTAAATCTCTAATTCACGCGGTCTCGGATCCCGGAGATTTTATTCGCAGATAGAGCCGATGACGCTATCCTGCGTTTATGAAAAAGACGAGACTTTATCTTTGCGAGGGGCACGCTGACTCGGTAGGCGAGTCCCCGATGCAGGGAAGAGACAAACGATAATTGAATTCCTTTTTGATTCAGCAGATTTTCTCACTTGCGTGAATTTTCTTTTTATGGTCCGCTTTAAAAAAAAAAAGAAAGGAATGATTGAAATTTGGAAAAATGGTGGGAAAGGTTTGTACTCTTTAGGAGACGGAGTGTTAGTAGGGAAAGTATATTTGGAAGTCAAATTTAACTTTTTATGTTTGAGAATATAATGTAATTACGTTGAAGACGTGGATATCATCTGGGATGAAAAATAAAAATATGTTAAGGTGCGGCAGATATTGTATAACAAATTGCACAAAATTACAGTTCAATAGGTCCTCTTATCTTTTCGTAAAAAAATTGGATAAGTTGGTACGATAAATTATACCAGAATATCTTTCTAAGGAAATTGTTATTATTATATTATAATATTTTATCATAATTATATACAGTGGCGCACCCAGGATTTATTCTTGGGGGGGGGGGCGAGTTGAACGGAAAAAATTTTGTGGCCCGGTGCAAGAATTGCCAACGTACAGTTAGGGCGTTATAACTAGTGATAATAATATGTACGACAATGAATGACCTATTTTTTCTTAGACAAAATATCCCCTAATGGTACCCAGGGTTGTTCCACGATTTTACTTGTAGAAGCTACACATGTTTTACATACAGTGGGCCGGATTGGTATTCGGGCGCTCCGGGGGGGACGATGACTTATTTAGTGTTGTGCTGTGCCATTTGGGCTTTTTTGGGGGGGCTGGAGCGATGGGTTTGCTGCGGGATGTGTGAAGAAGTTTTGTTGAGGATTGCAATTGACGGCGCGGTAGGAGCACCAATACTGACGCGTACACGGCCGCAGACGCACAACAATAGGCAGAATTCAGTGTTCTAGTATCGGCAGTTTTTGCAAATATCTTGGAACCCAAGCGAGTGCATGCCTTATATGTATAGGGTAAAGTTGTTCAGGATGTTGAGTTTTACACATAAAATATCCAAAAATTATCGAAATCGTAGAGGAAGCAGCTATTCTACAGTTTGACCAATTTTCCTGTGTCATTATTCTTGGGGGGGGGGGGGACTTGGCCCCCGGCCCCAAGGATGTGCGTGTTCTCGAATTCACGAAATTCCCGAGCTTAGGGTTGGGTTGAGAAAACTCGAGGGTGGGTATCGAACGCGTGGGTATTGAGATCCCGAAAAGGCGCCATAGTGTTCGAGACAATGCTAAAAAGTTCAACTTTTCAAAAAACAATGTTTGACGTGAAACATTAAAATATAATGTAGTCCCTAATACTACACAGAGTGAGTTTTACCTAATAAATTAACTTATTGTTGAAACTGAAGCGTACAAGCGAATATCAAACTCGATATAATTTCTACAATACGTACCCGAGCCCAAAATATCGAGAACCCGCCCGATTTCTGTTTAATTAATGTTGCCGCAACTTTGTTGTAAAAGCGCCGGTGACCGCGTATAGGGATTAGGAACTTTCCCAAATTCGGTAATCCGATATTCTAATTTCAAGCATGAATTTAATAGCACAGTCAAATTTATTTGCCCGAAAATTATTAAATATAACCAACATTTACAATTCATTATCAAAAACGCATTCTGTCGTACGATAAAACAATCTGCAACACCTATAAACAAATTGTCCACAATTAATCATTGGCAGAGCTTGTCCAGAACATAAATCTAGCGCGCAAAGATAATGAGAATGAAAACAAAATTTTATTTTCTATATCCGCCAGGTTTAGACCAGTTCTATCCTATAATTTTCTAGGGATTTTTGTGAGCCCCCCAACCCATAGAAATCCCCACTCTAATCATTAGATATAAAAACACTTAACATCTATGTAAAATCTATTTGTCCCCTCATATTAAACTTTCTATTCCACGTCCCGAAAAAGAGTAAAAATTGATTAAATCCACAATTACATATGTTCTACGATGTTCTGGGGATTTTCGTAAGAGGGAATTCCCACTCTGATAATTATCTGGGTCCAGAACAATTGACATCTATTCGTCCCCCGATGTTCGAGCAAATTGTTCGATTGAGAAAGCGGACCAAACGTGGAAATTCGTAATTTTCCTGGAGTTTCGAGGTTCCGTTGGCAAAGTTACCGACTCCTATCAAAATCGATCAGCAAATAGCACTTTGCGGTGGCAGATAGGATTCCCCTGGACGCGGGCCGTGTTACGCGATTCATTCTAGCGAGGCTACGTGGACCGGGGTCACAACGCGCCTGGATTATGCATAACGCATGCATATATGCATCGGAGGAGACGCGCAGAGAGTCGACAGATGCGACCTACGGATTTTCCGATCCGGGGTCCTCGACTTCCGGCACGACGAGGAATCGCCAATGCAAAGAATGTCTACGAGGTTTAACAAGGGAAGCAGGACGGGATGGGAAACGGAAAAGTGTAAAGAGCAATGATGTGAGGACGGTGTAAAGAGAGATGGTGTATTAGATGGCCCCGCGCCAACGGGCGCCTTTGCGTCCCTTGATGCCCCTGACCAGTCGGACTACCTTGTCTGCGTTGCCATCATATTATGGGCGATTTTTTCCGGGCAAATGGCCGGAGCTTTGGAAACGCAATTTTTTGCGTTTTGTTGCGCGATGTGTAAGCCAGTTTGCGGTCTATTTGGTTTTTCTCCTAGGTGGTTTGTATCCTTGGATAAAAAATAATTTAACCCTTTGCACTCGAATGGCGAGTCTGAGGCGCCACTAAAAATTGCCATACCATTATTCAAAACAGTTTTAACATTATTAAATTTGTCTGTATGCTATACATTGTAAAAAGCTCAACTTTTATATAAGAAAACAGGTTCGATTTGATGTGCACAATGTAAAAAAAATTATATAGGACAAAAATGATCTGGGTTGAAACAAATAATTTGATTTTAGAAATTCAAATTGTTGGAGTGCAAAGGGTTAATAACAATATTTACTTTAAGGACATATTGTAATGTTGCATATACAGTGAGGGTCAAAAGTGATTATACACCTCGAGAACAGGACATTTATTTAACAATTATTAGATATATGTTACATTAATGGGAAAGTTATTTGAAAAACATAAAGTGTAGATTGATGGTAATTAAATGTAGAAGACGTAATTTAATCTAATAAATAATTTTTGAGATACAACAAAAAATATGTAGTTGAGAATCTGTAAAAATATGAATCAAAAGTGAGTATACATACCTAATTAAGAACGATTTATCTTCATTTATTAATAAAATTACGTACATTTAATACTTTGTTGGTCCACCGTTAGCTTTAATTAGGGCAGCTTATCGTCTTGGCATGGATTCAACCAACTTACGTGTTGTTGAAACCGAAATATCATTCCATACTTTTAGTAGTTGGATTTTAAGGTTTTCCCCCTGTTCAAATATTTCCCACAGATTCTCTATTACATTAAGATCTGGGGATTGCGGTGGAGAATTCAGTTGATTTGAAGCATTTTGTTGCAACTAATCCTTAACAATCTTTGCTGTATCCACGAATCTGCCAACTGAACTCTTCTAACACTTACAGCTTTTGTTCTTAGAATATCTAGATATTGAAATCTATCCATCGTACTGTTAATAAAAGCTAATTCCCCGACTCCAGAGGCTGCCATGCTACCTCAAACCATAATATTACCATCGCCATGCTTGACGGTACTAACAAGATTTTTCGGTTCTAATTCCGTATTCGTTTTCCTCCAAATTTCTGGTTGCCTTTTCCTTTCAAAAATTTCGAATTTACTTTCATTAGTGAATAATACGGTGCTCCAAAATTCGAGTGGTTTGTTTATGAATTTTTCTGCTAATTAAACACAAAACGCGATTCTTTGCACTTATCGCTGGTGTTCTTCTTAAACGTCCTTCTTGTTTAATATTCTATAAAATTATACTATAAAATTTCATATTTTTCGCAACTTCAACGTCAATTCAACTTCCGATCAACTTCATCTTTTGCAGGAATTATTTTCTTACCCAATGGCACAATTTTAGGGGGGGGGGCGTGAAAAAAGTCTCGCATAAAAAGATTTTACCAGGTATAGCTAAAGTCCATCCTAGTGTATACTCATTTTTTACTCTCACTGCAGGTTATCTTTGCGATTTTTTTTCTGGAGAAATGAAAATAGCTTTCGAAGTGGAACTTTTTGAGTTCTATTATGCAGTAGTAGAGAAACATTGAAGTATTTTTTATTATCGTCTTAGGTGATTCGTAGTCTGAAAAAATTGTACAGTTTGGGATTTTTTTTGCAGAAATGAGTGTTTTGTATTTTTCTCCAAATAGAAAAAAACATAAAAGAGAGTAACTTTTAGGACCGTGATTGGCTCTTCGCAGAACGAAATTAATTTCTCATGGTCCCTGAGGTTTCCGAGGTTCCTGCAAGAACGTTATGCAACAAGGTATTTAGTAGAAGCTGTCGGTGCAGCATTTGGCCGGAGCTGCCTGTAATTTTGTGGCTTATTTAACCGACTGATATATTTTATTCGAATTTTCTACTGGCACATGCACAATGTAATAAACTGACGGGGATACGTATGATAGGGAGCACCGACGAGCTGAGGGAATCACCGGCGTTCCGTTGTAATGTATCCGGAAATATTTCATCCTTGCTTCATTAGCCATAGCGCGGCGAGTATTTAATTAAATAACACAGCTTGTCCTATGGCTGCTCGAGATTAAGCAGCGGAACAGAGACCAAGAAGAACTAATTGTTCCTTCACACACTGTTTCAACAATAGGCAAACCTTCCATTTCAATTAAATTATAATAATTTCAATTAAATGTTTTCAATACTGTTTCACAAAATAATTTTATTAAACAAATAAGGTAGATTATATTTTGGACTGCGCATGCTATAACAAATGTATACAATTTACATTTAACAATTAATTTTGAACATTTAATTAGCGATTCATTTATTTGTAGACAGCCATGGATGCCAATTTTTAGGGACTCTTTTCTCTTCCTAACAATGTTAAACTAAACACGGCGTACAAGATGAATTAGTAAAACAAAAATTGAAAGAAAAAACATTTTTAAAATCTTGAAGATTGTGTGCGTAAAGTACACCAAGATTTTTTACAATACAAAAAATTCACAAACATAAGTTATTACCTGTAAGCATTCCTCCCCCTTGTGGTATATTCAACATGATTTCTAAGTTGAACTGATAATGCAAATTGAAAAGAAAAGGTGTTTTTTAAATCTTGGGGGTGTATGAATAAATGGCGTAAATATTTGGCGGATTTTAATTATTTATTAGCGAAACAAGACGCGGACTCGAAGAGGGTAGAAATGCGCACGGTTATCCCCGCGGATATCGGGTTCGCATATGTTCCAGTGGACTTTGCATTCCAGTGGCAAATTAATTCGATAACATTGAGTCATTCGCGGAATCCCTCCACGGCGAATTTCCCGTGTGTGTTTTCGCAGGTGAACTACTCCGAATCGCGGCCGATCGATCCCTTTCGTTATTGCCACCGGCCCGTCACGTGCAGAAATTTTATTTCCGCGTTAATACACTATAGTAACGCGTTCAACGTCGCCCCGTATTTAGCGGACACAATATGAAACGTTTCGAGATTAAAATCCCAGAAAAATAGACGATCTGCGCAAATTTTTTGACAGGAAAACTTAAAGCCTACCGTAAGAAAAACTCACCGTCCTGGATTCAATAGTCTTTCTAAAATAACAGATCAGCAGTTGAGCATTTCTCGGTAAATAAATTGGTCAAAAGCGACAGCAATTTCATTCATAACTCAAGACATTTCTAGGGAAGAAACAGAAAAAAGACTAAAAGACCTAGGGAGAAACTTGGGGAAGGAATTGGGGTCTAGGGGCGAGAGAAATACCTAGGGAAAAATTGAGAACTAGGGTCTAAGAAATAGACTTGCCAATTGACTTGGTAATTGACTATGAAATTGGGGATGAACAAGGGGGGAAGCACTAGGAATTAAGCAAATAAACAAAGGGAGGAAGTAGAGAAGGGACTTAAATAAAATTACTTACTTAATATTACTTGGATAAAAATTAATTAATTAATAAAAATAATAAATAAATAATAAATAATAATAATAATAAATAATAAAAATAATTAAATAAAAAAAGGGACTACAAATCGATCAAGGAAAAATTTCAAGGAAGATACTAACGAATGGACCGGAGAATGGACAAAAGAATAAATTAAAGGTTTGACTACGGACTAAGTAAGAAAGAGGCGCGGGGGGGGAGGGATCTAGATAAGAAAGAGAGAAAGACAAAGAAAGTGTCTAGCGAAGGATTGAAACTAGGGTCTAATGAAAGAACTGTGGGAAGTCCCAGAAACTAGAGGAAGGATTGGACCTGGGTGAACACTAGTGAAGAAGAGGAAACAGAGGTTTAGGGAAAAGGCTATGGAAAGTCCCTAGAAACTAGTAAGAAGAGTGAACCCTAGAGAAATACACTCCAAAATAGAAGAAATAAGGATAAGGATGTGAAAGAACTGGAAAAGCAAGTATGATAAGAAGTGAAAGGAGGGAGGTAGGTCCAGCAGGGTCCACCAGGTGTTTGTGGACACTCCTTATATCAGTTTCAGATTACAGGCCAGTTCCTCCAATTTCAACAACTATTCAAACACGCTATCCAGTTTTCCCTCAACTAAAGAGACTCTCCACGGGATTCACTGCGTCCCTACAATATCAAATCTTCCTACAGCTTCATTCGCAAGACACCGGCTACCGTTGTCCCAAGACCCCACGGAGCCTCCCACAGTCTCACGCCTGAGACGAAGAAACTAAGACCAAAAGGAATCTCCTCCTTCCCCTCTTCTCATGCGAATAGGCCGTCATCAGAGGCACAGAGGAGCGACCGGTCGTCAGAGACAATTCAATAAGGTCGCCGGAGTGTGGATTTTTCTGATTAGCCGGCGAAGTTGGACGGCCGGTGGCGCGTGATCGCCCTGCGAAAACAACCAAAGAAGAACCTATGGGGTTGGAGTGGGAGTGGGTGGGGAGGAGCCGTGGGAGGCTTTGTCTTATTTTAAAACTCGGCTCCGCTCGGCCATTCACGTCATGCTCCGAAGAAATGCACTCAACACCTTCGGCACGGACACGCCAAGTTTCAATCGGTGTCGGAGCGCCGCTCCGTGAGCTGCTTACCGTCCTCATAATTTTTTCCCGATCGATAAATCGATTCGATACAGCCTGTCAAAGACGATGATTCAATTCCGCATCCTGGGAAAAAATGATACAATCTTTTCCGATCAAACATTTCAGTAGATTTAATACGACCAAACAACAGATAAAATATTGAAAATGAAATACCTGGAACCATGGTAACGGTGGCGATGGGGTTGGCAAAATCTCTATGGGGATTTCTAGGGGATAAACTGCCGTGACATAATGCTTAGCCAGTGGTCTCAGTGCTTGTGACAATCGTTTATCAAAGTCAACCAGTGGACAATTCGAGATTGAGTCACGAACTGTTTCTCCTTGGAATTTTCCCGTGATCCAACATGGCGGCGGCGACGTCTGCCATTTTTCTGCTTACGTGGGCACATGTCTTCTACCACCTATGAAATTGAAATTTCCGATATTTGGATGCTTACATTTAACATAAAATATTCTAAGGATTAATCTCGTACCTTTCCTTCAAACGAATTAATGGTGGATAGGTTGCAGACGATAGTTTGGAGTATTTGGGGGTGGTGCCGGTCCACCAGGTTCGCCTATTGGATTTTCGTCTCCCCCACTTGACAAATTCATCTGGATGCAAGGAATATATCCTACGTTTGCCAATTTCTGCACGTAAGCGAAACGTCAGCTTTTCGGGTTCCTTCGAGTTGGGCAACCGCCACCTGCCCCCCCCCCCCCCCACCCCTTCTTCAGTTTCTCTTGACGAGACGGATCCTCGAGTCGTGACCTCCTCTTGCGCCCGACTTTGTCACGTCCCTGATGAGGAGCCGTGAGATACGTTTTATTGAATATCTCGAGAACTATTGGTCGTAGCTGAAAACCCCAAAAGTACAATTTGTGGGCTTTTCTAAAAGGAATTTACATACGCAAGTAATTTTCATCGTTTGTTTAAAATTCGTGTCAAAAAATAAACTTGTTTTTTGTTGTCCAACATCGACACATCATTGTCAAAGTTAAATTTTTTATACAGAGAGAGAGAGAGAGAGAGACAGGGAGAAAAATTTAATTTTTTCGACAAGAAGTAAAATGACGGTTTTAGTGTTTCATTCATTGAAAGACAAGAAAAATAAAAAAGAATGATTTACGTGGCAAAAAAAGCGAACGGACCATAAAAGTCGAAGGATTTATGGCGAAAGTGGCGGATCCGGACGTCAACATGTCCTCTCCCGACATAGAACGGCGAGAACTATTAAAAAGTTTCGAAACAACGATTCCATTATGCGCGGCCCGAATTAAAACTAGAACTTGCCAGTCGGCGCCGGAAGTGGGTGAATAATTGACCTGTATTGCGGCGAGCAAGGATATGAGTTCGGACGTCGAATTAAAACTTCCAAAATTAATTAGAAAAGTTATTATCACGATTATAATTGCTCGCTCTATATCGACTCCCGCGTTTAAGCCCGGTCTAATTTGCATTCGCGGATTATTCGAACACAGAGACGCGTTAGAGCGCACGGACTCGTTCGCCGCGCGTTTTCCCACCCTGTTTTCCTACGACAATGTGTTTTCACTACGAATCTACCTCCTGGGGGCAAATAAACACGCTGCGGGAAAGAATAAAACAGCAATTTCTCTACGTTCGAAACGAAATGCTGAAATAATAAACAAAAAATAGCTTTTTGAAGGTTTAGGATTGGTGGCAGTTGATAATGGATGTTTGAACATTTCTTTTGTTAGGAATTCAGATATATGCAGGTTTTTTCAAAAATATAAATATTAATTGTAGTTCGCTGTTTGTAAAATGTTTTCCAATTTTCAAAATATAATGTGCTACAAAATGACTGAACACAGCTTGTGATCGAAAAACTGCATTTTTAATATTTGATCTTCTGGTATCTTTCCATCAATTTCGACTCGAACCTTTTCGAACAGTTGAACGTTTAAACGAAATATTGAACACGTGGGTGGGACATATTAAAACACTATTAGAATGAGGGTTATACAGGGTGCGATGGTCAGAGCCGCAGTTACTTGGCAATGTAAACACGTACACCCCTTTTTCCCAGCGCTAGACCATCGGTCCAATAAAATCGCACCACCCGTTCGTTCCCTCTGGGCTTTCCTAACGACGTGCCAGGATAGACGAGGTTCAACTCCATGAAAAGTTATCTGTAGATTCAATATCGTTCGACCGGCTTCCTTCGAATTCCGCGCGAAATTAATTAAAAACAGGATAGGCCGGGGCTCTTTAATGTTTTCAAGAATACTCACAAGTTTCCTCCCCATCTCGAGAAAGGCTTCCCGAGCTGAATGCATTTCTGATTAATTAATGTCGTCTTGTCTCTCGACTGTTCGAAAATAATAATAACGGAAGACTCTTCCACGGAAAAACAACTGTCTTAGGAGCTAGCTCATCATTTCGGAGGCAGAGTTGGGCAGGAATTAATTACATGAGTAATTAATTACATCTTCAATCACAATTACATGTAATTGTAATTGTATTTCTGCAATTCCAATTCCAATTACATGTAATTGTAATTGTAATTGTTAGTAGCAATTACAAGTAATTGTATCTGGTAGCTGCAATTCCTTTCCAAACAGACGACGTTCGCGCGTCGCGCGTGAACATTCATACACCGGTAGGGTACTCTCACACACCGCTAGACCATGTATACGTACGCGAGGATTGCAAGGGTCCGGGATTCAACTTCTGATTTCTCGATAATGCAAAGTCGGGGTTTTTTAGTAGTCAAAATTGCTAGATGAAAGATCAATCTATGCCATTGTTTGCCTCAAAAGTCCTTCTTTTACGTTTTCAAGCAATGGTTTTGCAATATTCGGCTGCATGTTGCCCGTCGGAGAGGCTACCTATTTACGTCGGCGTGACTGCAGCGTCATTTAACGGGCAACATGCGACAGGCAACATGCAGCCAAATATTGAAAAACCATTCTCGGAAACGTAAAAGAAGGACTCTTGAGGCAAACAATGACCTAGATTGATCTTTCATCTCTAGCAATTTTGACTACTAAAAAACCCCGACTTTGCATTATCGAGAAATCAGAAGTGGAATCTCGGACCCTTGCAATCCTCGCGTACGTATATGTGGTCTAGCGGTGTGTGAGTGTATCCTAGCGGCGTGTGAGTGTTCACACGCGACGCGCGAGCTTCGACTGTTTGGAAAGGAACTGCAGCTGCCAGCTACAATTACTTGTAATTGCTACTAACAATTACAATTATAATTACATGTAATTGGCAAGTAATTGTAATTGTAATTGAAATTACATTTTGCCCAACTCTGTTCGGAGGTCAATTTGACGAACTTCCTCAGACATTCGTGTAATTTTTGCTCTTGGAATTGTAGCATCTATTAAACTTTTCACGAATTGTCCTTCGGAAGCAAAAATCGTGGAACTAGTTTCGACATTTCTACCAAATCCGGTTGTCGCCACGTTATCAGAACTGGACTGAACCAGATTTGTTATTGTTATTAGCGGGCAGTGGCGGTTGGTATCGAAGTTGGGACAACTCTTGATCTGGCATCGAGAAGCAAGTAGTTACGTAAGTGGAGCATGTCGATATCGAAATTCTGTTAACTACATGACTGGCGGCCACAGCCGCAGCGATGAACGGCTAGTGTCCGCAGCCATAGCGAGGAACGGCGAGCATTGACAAGGCTGGAACGTTGGCAATTAATAGGAGAGGTGGGACTTAATTAGTACAATCTCCGCAGTGTGTTCCATTCCCGGCGTATATCGCGTCTCGTGTCTAGGTCCGCCTCTCATTGTGAACCTGAAATGCCGAGCGTTCCAGCACGTTCCTCAGAAGAAGCTAATATCCAAGCACCGGAAGTCTTGGGAACCAACTTCTTGCGAGAGATACCGCCAAAATACCGATTCAGTTGGGAAACTAATCAACAACATTCTACTCGAAACTCTTCCTAATTACGAACATTTTACAAATTTTCCATTCATTTTACCCAGCCCAGAATGGGACTATAGAATGTCCCATTCAACCAGGCCCATATACAGGGTGGTTCACCAGATATTACCACCTCGATTTTTGAAGAATAGTTTCGAGAGATGCATACTTTGGTGTTGCGAGTTTTTTTTGTGGATGGACACGTAAAAAAGATATGGAGGTCATCAGTATTTTTTTTAATGGGATCGTATGTTTTTCCCTGCACCAATCGATGAAGCTTTTCATGCTCTCTACAAAAATGTATTAACCTGTTAATATCAAAAAACCATTAGTTAA
This sequence comes from Lasioglossum oenotherae, assembly GCA_028455765.1. Classification (NCBI taxonomy): domain Eukaryota; kingdom Metazoa; phylum Arthropoda; class Insecta; order Hymenoptera; family Halictidae; genus Lasioglossum; species Lasioglossum oenotherae. Next base: position 3,430,064 of record CM052295.1, on the reverse strand, counting down.
GGAGATATTTTAATTTTAGTCTTGCTATGAAATCTCGACTCTCCTAATAATGTTGCAATAATTTTATTCACTGAAAAGTTTCAATGTGGCGACCGTTTACATCTCGACATTTTCTGAATCGAGAAAGTAATGATTGTTTTACACATTCAGTGATGATACGATATCTTTCATATCAGTAATTGTAGTCGGAGCCTCAGCGTATACTTTATTTTAACGGGACCACCTCGTCCTGTTCAACGATTCGGAAATATTTGATTTAATGCATTTCTTGTTATTCTTTCATAATGTTCAGGACAGCCATCCTGTTGGAGCCACATTGTTTGCCGAATATGCAATGACAAATCATTAGGGGTGTGCGAGAACCCGAAATATCGGTAACCCGATGGTCGGGACGAGTCGAGAAGAGGTCGAATCGGGTCGGGTCGGGATCCCGAAAATTTCGAGATTCCCGAAAATTTTGAGATTCCCGAAAATTTCGAGATTCCCGAAAATTTCGAGATTCCCGAAAATTTCGAGATTCCCGAAAATTTCGAGAATATGACATAAGACACTCTTGAAAAGAATTCGTGATGGACAACATTCTTTCAATTTCGGAAACATCTAGAATAAACAACCCGAAACTATATATTAATGTATTCATTAAACCGAATATAAATGATTACTGGGTAATCGAGAATCTCGAAATTTTCGGGTACCCGTCCCGATCTCGAAAAAATTTCGTGTTCCCGACCCGATATTTCAGGTTCTCGCACACCCGTACAAATCATGTAACAACGACCATAAGTTAGTGTAAAAAATATAAAGCTTCGTTGATTGGTGCAGGAAAAACATAGGATCACATTTTAAAAAATGTGGTTCTCCTAATAACTTTTCTAAAAACCTAATCTATGTATAAACCTGTGATCGCCCTGTAAACCCTATAAACCTAAAAAATAATATCTGGAACAGAAGGTGATCTTGGCGAACGTGAAGAAACACGAAGGCGCGTTTCGATTCATCAAAATCTGCTGTATAAACTTGATCTCCCCAGGCCGAGAAATCTGTTAGCGTATGCGAATCGGTAGTCAAAGCAACCGGCGAATTTAGTGAGGGCGCGAAGCGTCAGGAGAAGCTGCGAGGGTCAAATGATAGGCGAGAGAGCGCATCTATTGGCTACTCAGTACGATCGTCACGTTCCCCGCGACAATTTATGACGATTGGAATAGCGGCCAGTTCGGCCATTACACGTCCCCGTAACGGTATTGGACTACTAAAGTCCGGAACGAGACACCTTGCCAAACTAGTTCAATTAGCGAGTCGGCGTGAAAAAGGATTCGACGTCGTATCTGCCCCTAACGAACTTCCTGATACGAATAATCCCCGATCCGATAACGGCACCCCATTCCGTCCGCCCTTTATTTCCAACTCGGTTTCGTACCAAGTAGTACTTACTTTCGGCTTTCTAATAAAGCGCACTTGCACCTACTACATTTTTAAATTCTCTATGGCCACGTCACTTCGCCTAAAACTATAAATTAGTTAGATTGTACTTCGTTTTTTACTTCCAAGTCGGTTTTTACAAAATACCTTTTCTTTATGGTAAAACTTTAGACCTGTATAATTATACAATAGGTAGTCGTTTACAATTGCATTACCACCATTTCCAATATTGCAAACTTTCGGGATCCCGACTCGATGCCGAACAAATTTCCCGACCCGGACCTAAAATTTCGAGTACTCGCACACCCCTAATGAATATACCTGTATACCTTGTTTTTATATTGCTATTCACCATTTTTAATTATCTTAAGACGTAACTTGTGGGCACCAGTTCTCTGTTATCTTAGAACATTGCGTCTTTGCATATTCTATGTATACCTACGCCGAGTCTACAGGGTGATCGACTACAGTCTACAGGTATTCTCCACAATAATATAAGACGAAAATGAAGAATAAAAAATTGCGATTTCGAATTCATTATTTAATTACACTATCCAACAGCTAAAAAGTATTTCGATTACAACTATACGATTCTTATAGAGTTTTTTGCACTGATTCCGAATCTGTTCTTAATTTTTCTCCTAGACGTACAGTTTTTGAGAAAATTGAGTTTTAAAAAAATACATATTTTTCAACATTGAACAAATATTGTGATGTTATTATAAAAGATATTGAATTGATCTTTACAGCAAAAGATTCTGTAGACTTTCCCGAATACAGAGATATCCAATAATAACACATTATGATTCTCTAAACTATCTATGAAACGCGACTGGCGGTAACTCGTGTCGGGCGAAGATATCTTGCATTCTGGTTCGAAAAAAACGTCGACCACGCAAACTTGAAACGGTGGTTCCTCAAGATAAAAGTGTGCCCTATCGCATGGTATAGGTCGATTATGCGCTGGACCCATATTTTTTTATATATATTGAAAAATATCCGCAGAAATTGGTGCAAAAGTGGTGTCTTAACCCTTTGCACTCGGTTGTCCCCTCCGAGACACCACGAAAAATTACTGCACCATTATTCAAAATATTGTTTACATTATTATATGTATCGACATCTAATCGATTACTAAACATTTAGATATCAACTCACGGATTCGTGTAACGCATGCAAGGCAAATTTTGTAAAATTATACAGTGTTTACTAGATAAATGTCCAAAATATATGGCCCATAATTTTGCTAGAACTATCCCCACTCGGCTAGCAAGGAATGTTGACATAATACGGAGCGGTGTGAGACCAGGAGACCACTACTAATCCAATAACAAAACTTCTTTATCATTATTTTTTTATGGAATTTTCACTAACATATTTGTGACAATTTTCTAATGACAATGATGCCAAATATAATATAATTTGTATAAGGAAAGAAAAAAACGCGGGCCTTTGAACCAGGGCTTCGGAGACAGTAGAAAAAATTCTTAACTCCAACTCCGACTCCACAACTTCTCTTTTTTTTTACCTCCGACCAGGGCTTCGGAGTCGGAGTCGGAGTCGTGGAGTCGGAGTTTGGGAGTAATTGCTGGTCACTGGAGTCGGAACCGGAGTAAGAAAAAGCTATACATCGACTCCCGGAGTCGGAGTCAGAGTCGAAAAAAAATATATCGACTCCGACTCCAACTCCAACGGTTTTGTTTATAAATCATTAATAGATATGTATACATAAATAAATTGCTAATATTCTCGATCTACAGTATAGACGTATTGTATATGTATACATATATCTCGGCACTATCTAGAGGTGAAACAGTTAAAGTTATGGTACAAGTAGTATTTTCTAACTACATATTGCCTGAAAGTGAGAAAGTAACAGTCGTGTTGTGTTCTATCATAGTTATCTGTTCCATATTCTTAGTATTTATTACAATATTTCAACTATTTTCTCAGTTTTATTACAACTCTTAATTATTTTGAGTACATATTTTTTCAATTTGGAAAGTCGGAGTCGAAGTCGGATTCGGAGGTAAAAAAAAGAGAAGTTGGAGTCGGAGTTGGAGTTAAGAATTTTTTCTACCGACTCCGAAGCTCTGCCTCCGACTCCGAATCCGACTTCATTTCCAAATTGAAAAAATATGTACTCAAAATAATTAAGAGTTGTAATAAAACTGAATAAATAGTTGAAATATTGTAATAAATTCTAAGAATATGGAACAGATAAATATGATAGAACACAACACGACTGTTACTTTCTTACTTTCAGGCAATATGTAGTTAGAAAATACTACTTGTACCATAACTTTAACTGTTTCTCCTCTAGATAGTGCCGAGGTATATGTATACATATACAATACGTCTATACTGTAGATCGAGAATATTAGCAATTTATTTATGTATACATATCTATTAATGATTTATAAACAAAACCGTTGGAGTTGGAGTCGGAGTCGATATATTTTTTTTTCGACTCTGACTCCGACTCCGGGAGTCGATGTATAGCTTTTTCTTACTCCGGCTCCGACTCCAGTGATCAGCAATTACTCCCAAACTTCGACTCCGACTCCGAAGCCCTGCTTTGAACTACGCCGGTGATTGCGATTCTCTGCGTTTTTTTCTTGCCCATAACGCTGTCCTTCTTTGCGTTTAAAACTTTCATCGTTCATTACACAAGTAAATATCATCGGAATTATATCATATTTGGTATCATTTTGGCCCTTGAGCTTCACTGTCCTTCTCTACGTTCGACAGGAGTCAAAGAACAGTTTTTCCTGGCCGATAATTGTCCTTGGCCGGACCCGTGTTTTGAACAATTATCGAGTAAATACTGTACATAGAAATTTATATTCCTTCAAGTATACAATTTATGGAGTTATTTGATAAATTTTAAATTATCTGTACACTCGTTTGTTTTCCTTTTATTTCCGTACTGTCCTATTTTAATCTCCAAGCTATCACAAGTAACTCTCTTCGTAAGCGGTTGATAAATCCAGAACTGTACACCTAAAAGTAAAAAGTTCTCTCAGGAAAGCCAAATCATTACAGTCCATCAATCTTTCTAATTCTGATAACATATTTTCTATCCTAACAGATTTTATTGTATCCATAGTTCAGTTTTTCTGCAATATTTTCACTGTATTCATCCATTCCACCGTATCATTGTACCACTAAAAAGCTTCATATTCACAATACAAAAGATTCAAATTTTACTATGACTTTTATGGGCAATGTACAATATCCTATAGTTTTAAAATAATCTCAGGATCGTTTTTTCCCTTAACAAACGAGTAATATTATATTCCATCAAACAAGAAATTTGGTGCCACAAAATGCGTGACTTTTATATTAAATTCACACGTATCATACGCTGGAATGTTTCTAAAGTTTAGCTGATATAAAACTACATTGGCACTATCCTCTTATAATTAATGACAAAAATCATGCTTGCCTACAATGTTTAGTGAAACATGGCCAGATCCATGGATTTGACATGCATTCAGTTTACCCTGTAGAAAGACATCTTGCTGAGGATGCAATGTGCATCTAATGTTTCAAGGCAGTGGTTGAATCAACAGTCTGCAATACAATAATTCTTCATTTAGTATGCATTGGTCATAGAGTTTTACACGATTGCATAGGGTAAATATACAAACCTATATAAACTGGTATTACTTGAAAGAACACACTGAAATCCTTGTTTTTCTTCGCCAGTACTATATATGGTCCAGCATGGTATCACTGATACTCTCTTGCTTGTTAAGGATGTTCTGGAGGTATATAAAAACGCAACAAAATTTTTGAAAATTTGACAAGATATAATTCTTACCAAAGTTTGGGTTCGATTCACTGCACCATTTAAGAATTATAGCAACTTAAAGTTTGCACATTTTAACACGTCTTCTTATGGAGAATTCAAATTCATAAAATTCCACTTTAAACCCTATTTAAACCTTGAAAAAAACGCAACTAGAAACTCCAGTTGTTTTTATATGTAGTACAAATGATGTAATTAATTATGTTCAAAATTTATTAGGATTCGCTAAACAGTTACAGAGCAAAAAAATGATAAACTGTTACAAAACGTGTTGTCTCTCACTAGCATGGAAACGCAACAAACGTATTTAGACCACTGAATATAAATATAGCTACAGAGAGTACAGTATTTCCAAAAGTTTAATGCAAAATATGCTCATGAATGGCTTTCATTGCCAATATATTAATGGATTTTGAATTTCTTGTACTTTTCTCTCCCTTTGCACCTCCAGAACATCCTTAAATCCATTGCATCCCACTTGGAATTGGAAGACTACATAGAATTTCAGTAAAATGGTGGCGTTGGCCTCATTTCTCACGCTTCAACTGTTTCATTCATCCAAAAACAGCAGCGAATCTTGATTTTCATATGAATCCATATGAATCAGGCATTCTACTGTCATTCTATTGTCAATTTTTTTCTTTTATACTCCTATTGACTCCTATTCATATAAATAGTGTGGTGATTCCTTGTTCCAGTTCACATTTTTAGAGTAGAGTACTAAGTCTTGCGTTAAATTTATTGTGTATTTTTTCTCTTTCAATGTATTGGGTATCTAGAAAACAAAAAGGCACGCAATTATTTTTTCTATTAATTTTTTTATGCATTTATTGAAACACTGTCCAAGTATATAATGTGTATTGTTTGTTGTGATGTATTCAAGGTTCATCAGTTGCTTTGATCCAAATATGTTTTCAAACCATTATTAATTTGATACGTATATTTGTATTATTTATCGTGTATAATATACTAAACAATTTAAATAGTTAAGAACTAACCATAACAGTCACATAATAAATATTGTATTGTTACGTTTACGTGGGCGCCCATTATATCGGATCCCATTTAATCGAATGAAGAGGGATTTATAAATATTTATTATTTTTAATTTTAGTTATAGATTACATGTTGTTATTATTTTTTGACTTTTAGCGACGTTATAATAGGGATCACTTTCTTGAGGTTAGATCACTTTACTTCTGTGCGTCCGAAGCGCCACATGCGACTCTTGAAGCGAATTTAGCGAATAGTGTACCATCTTGATATATGTACAAAAGCAACATAAACTATGTTAGAAGTGAGACCATATTACTTTTCTTGAAATGAATAATGAAATAATATGAGGGACTAGTGTAATATACGGAATATATGAAAGAATTTCGTTAGTAAATACCTCCTTTCTAGGATGACAGACTTCTGTTTTCAACTACACATATTTGAGATTAAAATTTGACGCAGGAAGATCTATGTGATCGGTAAAACAGTTTTCCCTGGCTACGAAGGTAGATAAAATAGACTCTATCTGGCTCAATGTACTTTTTAGTTCGTTTATTCTTCACGCAAAATCGGGCACTTTTTGAACGACTGCTTTAGATTTTGTATATGTATAGTCAGTGGCGAACTCAGGATTTAAATTTTAAATAAACTTGGGGGCCAGGAGGACGGATAAAATTTTGTGGCCTGGTGCAAGAAAGATTTTTAATGCACATTAAATAAGTGTGCAGTAAAGTTATGTATAAAAATAAATAAATTTGTGTAGAGTCCTAGTAAGTAAGATTTAAATGTGTAGTCTTTAATGGTATATGAAAGCTTCTTAAAGGATTTCTCGAAATGTTAAAAATTATTGGTTTTACAGTTGGGTAAAATTAAGTGTTAAACTTTTTTCAAATATAACTATCTTTGTATTCTAATATTCAAGTATAAAACTCTCCATCCGAATCTTCGGAGAAATGTATTTCTCCTCGAAGACACATTCAAGCAAAATGACATATGCTGTAGTACAACGCATAAACAGAATGAGAATGCCCCATTACCTAGCCTGAACTTTTTTTAATTCGTAAATCGTTGTTTTACACTTTTTCCGCTAGATTACAGTATCAGTTATGACCTAATCACCGACGTGATCAGCCCAGGGGTATAAGCTGGCGTGTTAAAAATGTGACCAGTATTGCAGCGCTCTCTGTGTCCCAGGGGCGAACTAATGACAGTATATATAGATACACACTGTGTTAAACTGCGGGACGGGTAACCGGGCGCGACGGGCGCGGGGATAACGTGAAAGTTACAGTGATCTGATATACCACATCGCTAAAAATTCTAAATAGTGCCACAATAATGCCAAAACATCGTCTGAAATATGGCGGAGACTGTAACATTTAATAATAATCGATATGGTTTCGTGATAATTCGCATTCTCACCGATACATCGCGACGAGAATCTCCTCAATGGTCTTCTTCACCGACAAAATGCCGTCGATGGCCTTCTGTTTCTCTGGATGTAGCCAGAATATATCCTAGAGGGCGTACAAAATACCGACATATTCGTGAGACACGAACTCCCATAAGGCTGGCAGTCTTTAATAGTATCTCGTCGGTGATAGATATAAAGCGGTAGGCGGTTGTAAAAAAACTGTTTACCCCAACAGGATTCGAAACATCGAAAATTTTGGTATATGTACCGCAAAGAATGACTCTCGTAGCTTCTGGGCGATATGCATAAGCACGCAAAAGCTGCACCGACACCAACGCCGCCTGTGTCCCAGGGACGAAAAATAGTGGTCAAACTATTTCCATTACAGCTTACACCCCTTGCTGCCAGCCCCGTGTTATTCAGCGGGCCGGGTAACCGGGCGCGACGGGCGAGGGGATTACGTGAAAGTTAGAGTGATCTGATATACCACAGCGCTAAAAGTTCTAAATAGTGCCAAAATACTGCCAAAACATCGTCTGAAATATGGCGGAGAATGTATCATTTAATAATAATCGATATGGTTTCGTGATAATTCGCATTCTCACTGATACATCGCGACGAGAATCTCCTCAATGGTCTTCTTCACCGAGAAAATGCCGTCGATGGCCTTCTGTTTCGAGGGCGTAAGAAATACCGAAAAATTCGAGGTACACCAACTCCCATAAGGCTGGCAGTCTTTAATAGTATCTCGTCGGTGACCTAATATTTCAACTTGCTCGTATGATACAAAATGGATGATTGGTAATGGTACACTCAGTGACAACAGGGGGGGCTTTTCCTGACTTTGACGTTTCCGAAACTTTTTGATACCTGTTGATACTAAAGGTTACACGGCACAGGATTGTTACAAAGACCCTATCCCTATTTAAAACCGCGAACTAATCGCCACACGTGATTTGACAGTGGGCCCTTGCCCTTGAAGAAGGTTACGATGCATTGCTGCAGCGAATCAAGGAAGAACGAACACGTGTCGCAAGGCCTATTTCATAAGTCAGCGCTCGGAATTATTTCATCGCGAGAGTCGAAGACTACGCCGACCGCGCGTCTCGCTCCCCGTATCGGCCCTAGTGCTCGGAGCTGCACAGGCGAGTATCATTTCATAGGCGCTATTCGTAGTGCATCATGGTGACACTCGTGTCAATAGGTTTCCGCATTACCATTGAGGTACTATTGCCAATGCGTCTCGGATGGTATTAAAATTTGAACAATAGAATTAAAACCTATTTTTAAAATTTGTTATATGAATTTATTTTTCTAATTAATTTTCTACAGCTGTTGTCCGAAATTATCGTGCGACATAGTGAAGTAGGCCTACAGGGGATACCATTAACAAAAAAAAACGCATTGGCAATGTGTAATGTGGAAACCTATTGACACGAGTGTCATCATGATGCACCACGAATAGCGCCTATGAAATGGTACGCGCCTGAGCAGCTCCGAGCACTCTGGCTAAATAGTACGGGGAGCAAGACGCGCGGTCGGTGAAAATAGTCTTCGATTCTCGGCCGCCGCAATTAAATAATTCCGAGCGCTGTCATAAGTCGAAGGAGTGACCGACCTCCCCAGAATGTGCAGATTTAGCGTGCCTGTTGAAGCGCACAGTGTGCCGAACACTAACCAAAATGTGCTCCGTGATGTATCACGCGATACTGTACTTTCGCGTAAGTATCGAGGGATACGAGGAATTTTTAAATAATATTTTAGAATATAGCACTGTGTTTACGATATACTATTGGCAATTGGCAGAATTGGCGCAACATGTGTGAACGTAATATATTCGAGGAAATACAATAGTTTATAAGGACGGGACAATTAATGCGTCCAAGATGTAACGCAGACGAAGGAATAACCTATAAAAAAACAACGGTAACGATATTTTGAATTTTACACTATTACAACATTCATTATATCGCAGTGCACGCATCGATAACATTGCATACTTCAGCCAACAACAATGAATCTATTTATTCAATATATTATTGTTGTATTCGAACGCGCAAGATTGCGAAAGAGTGACACATCATTAGCTATTCATTTATTATTTATACACGACATGTTTCAAATATATGTATTATTCATGACGATGATACAACAACTATAAAGATATATTTAAATATATTACAGTAATCTACCTTCAAAAATTCGTGACGACTTTTTTTTATAAAGGTTAATAGTTAAAATTAGATTTTTTAATAAATCAAATATGTAGAATTTAACAGATTATGATTTTAATTTTCAATAAAATTACTATTTTCACGTTGCACTATGGCTTGTGATTGTTCGAGCTTCGGATTGTCGGCTCGCACCGGAAATAGATCATGTAATCGGAGAACTTATTTATGGAAACATGGCGGCGACCAAACGCACGTCCTATTTTTGACTCGTCGAAAGACGATCTTCTTTCGGCTTCCTGTCCCAATTCTGTCTGCAATGAAATTCGTCAGAATGTAGCAAAATTACACCCTTTGTAAGAATATAGCAAGATCACGAACTTGCATAAGTTGTATAATTAAAACATTCACTAGAATATAGCAAAATTATAAACTCTACTAGAATATACATATAGTAAATTTATAAATTCTACCAGAATGTAGTGGAATTAAAAACTGAGAAAAACTACAAAATTGACCGGAATGCAACGAAATTGGAAAATCGATTAGAATACAGCAAAATTATAAAATTGATTAGTTTGTATTAGTAAAATCACAAATCTGACCAGAATATCGCAAAATGGCAAACTCGACTAAATTAATTTTAATGTTTGCTAAAATATAATAGGGAATTGACAAAATTGTACTAAGATTACAAACTCGATCAGACTATAATCGAATTAAAAAATCGACCAGGATATAACAATATTGAACATTTAACTATAAATTATACTGAAATAAAATTGTGATCAAATATAACAAAATTACGAGTTCGACCAAACTATAGCAGGCTCGTAAAATTACCAAAAATATACTAAAATTGCAAGCTCTAACTTCAAATTTCCTCTAAAAACTTACAACTTTTCACAAACAGATAATGCAAAGATTGCAAGAATATCAACGTATCTCTATAACAAGTCGTCCGGCACGAAGTTCAAACAATCTATTCCTACTTACTGAAACAACCGATCACGTGACCATCACACTTTCGCTCTGCAACCCGAAAAGTAAGTACTTACAGATAGTGATTGCGAACAGATTACTCTATTTAGATATTCTCTGAACACTTTTTACTCTCACTGGAGTCCTCTTCCATCTGCAAGAATAAAACCTAACGCATGCGCCCGCGGTTGGCGGGCGTTCGAGCCCAGTCTGGGAGACTTAAATAAAGCTGGCGACCACATGGTAGTCACGGGCAGGTCAGTAAATAGCGATCACGACCGTCCACATGGACGCTTGAACTCATGGAACCGTCTATTTCTGACTTGAGCTCTGCTGCCAGCGGGTACCTTAACGAAATCCTCTTGCGACCCAAAAATACTCTGTTCGGACGGTCCGGAACTTGGTCCACCACAATCTTGATAGCTACCGGACCTTCTGACGTAGGTACAGTGGACCTTGGTCCAGCTTGATTCTTTGGGTTCGATGCTGAAGACTCTCTGTTGCAGCAGCTGTGTTTAGAGATAGATGATCACCTGGGCGCAGCTCCATACTTCTTTACATTCCATACGTCACATTCACTATGGGAAGTAAGGAAGCACGGAACCAGTGGCCCGGCCTAGGGTCTTTTCCGGCGAATCTGGTCACTACGGCGTGGTACCTGGGGTTGCGTAATCCACTGATAGGTGTCACGAGCTACCTGGTAAAATTCACTAGTGGCGTCGGATGATTGTGGTCGTTGTACGATAAGAGATGCTGCAGGATGATGATGATGATGATGATCGCGAGACGCAACGGAGAGGAAAGGCTCCTGACCGGCCGGCTGCTTCAAACTGAATGCTACAAGCGGTTTGAGAGCACGCTCGTCTCGCGGATCCCTCTAAAAATGGCCGCGCCGATCTCATTGGCCTCCGTGTGTTCGTCGCCCCCCAAAGGCACATGTAAGCTTACACTTGAGACTGCGGCGAGCTGTGCCGGTTCGGCTCGGCTCCGCTCCCTCGCAGCGCATCGCGCCAAATTTGTCTTTACCCGAAAATAGTCAGTCCCACGGCTGCCACCACATGGCGACTATTCCTGGCCCAGACTCGAGTGATAACTTACCCAGGCTTTCTGTCTTTCTCTCTCTTTCTCGCCCCACCTACCCCCTTGACCGGCCCTCCCCGAGCATGATTCTTCTTCTTCTTGGACGAGACCATGCCTTACAAAGACGTACGCAGGGATAGGATACGTTCTGGTGTCGTTGAACGGGGCGAGACGCTGCTTTAGGGATGCAACATCTTTTGCTCGTACAAAGAATTGAGGGATTGATGGCTTCGGATACCTTGATTCGTTGAGGATGGTTTAGGTCTTAGACGTACCGAGAGATAGGATACGTTTTGGTGTCGTTGATCGGAGAAAGACGCTGCTACACATGCTACATCTTTTACTATTGCGAGGGATTGATGGATTAGGATACACCCTAGTTAATCAAGGATGTTTAGGTTAATTTGAGTAGACAGACATTTGTCTTGGGTGAAAAACAAGCACTATAGCCGGCTGCTTCATGAGTGGGCTCTAAGCGAAGACTACAGTCTATTAGAATTTCATACACATTGGGATGAACTCTTTGTTCTGTTGATGATACTTTGATGAGAAGCTTCTTGGAAGTTGTAGTTATTACTGTGAGATTTGCAAGATTGTCTTGCTGGTGACAGGTGTTAGGAGTAGTGTAAGCAAGCCCTTCTGGGTCCTGTATAGTGGCTCAGAGAACTATTTGGTATGAGTTTGCATAAATGGTGAAAACAATAATGTTGGAACTGCTACACGGTCCATATGCATGAGATACAAACTACCCTCAAACTTAGAGGATGCAGAATCTATTCAATTGAATATCTTGCAAACTAATGTAGCTAGAAAAGAATGTTACATACTGCTCTCCTTTTAAGGAGGATAAACAAAATTGTTTAAAGTACATAGATGGCGCCAGCCATTTCCCAAAAAAGGATTTTTTTCTGCAAACAAAGTTGTAATAAAAGAAGGTATTAATTGCTCGTTTAACACTACATTGTAGAAGTGCTGGAGACCCGCCAGCGGCGTTATTGCTGCAAATAACGTTCTATAAATAATACTTGCGACAAACGATCTTGCTAGCCAGCTTGCTAGCGCTTCAGACACGAGTCCTGAGACGATTCGGACTCACCTCGGCTACGAATTAAACAAGGTGTAAATGTAATTGTTATTTTTATGGAGGTTGGATGCGACGATTCGCGGAAAGCGTATTCCCAAGACATGTCCCCATTTTATTATTAGTTTGAGATACACGTTTCATTAGGTGTTCACGACACCACCCATAAAGTGGCAGTTGAAGGGAGTTTAATAGGATCAATTTAGTTATTTTGAGTAAGCACGTTGCCAAGGCCTGTTTACCGGAAAAATGTCCGCGTATAAAAGACGTTAGGGATTAATGGTGTCGTTTGATAGTTTACTGCGTCGCGAGTTATGGTAATTTATGCATCGACCTATCCTTCATTTTTCAATGTTAACGGAAATCTTCTGCATGGTTTACAGGGGCGGATAATTATTGTCCTTTAAGGCGTTGCGCGCGCCATTTCTTTGGTATTACAGTTGGAGCGAAGTTAGTCCAGTCAATGAATGCTCATAAGGGGGGCGTAGAGGGAAATGGAAGGAACACAATTTTTAACTTTGGGACTTTGTTTGGACTAGTGTGTTAGCAGGTAAACATACTAAAAGTCCCTATTCCTAGGAGGTGAGCGGGCTACAGGGGGGGCACGTAGAAGTCACCTCTTTCGGTTTTCCGCTTATATCTCGGAAACTATATGTCTTAGCGATAAGATCATTTGATACAAAATTAAAGCTGACAAAATGTGCCACAAGATTGATTGGATTCAGTTTTTCGCTATCTCGCATAGTTCCGAGATATCCGAGCTCAAAGTTCACTAATTGTGAAAAAGAAATTATTGCCTCACGTTTTTTGCCTTACTTTTCAGCACAATTAGTGAACTCTGAGTGCGGAAAAACTGAATCCAATCAATCTTGTGGCACATTTTGTCAGTTTTAACCCGTTGCACTCGGAGCTATTTAACTGGAAAATTAAACATTTCTTCCGATCTAGAATATTTCCATTCCCTATGATTTTTGAAATTTGATGGATATGAAATTGCTATAATACCTCATACAATACCTAAATGTTTAGTAATTGATTAGATATCGATATGTTAATAGTGCAAACAACATTTTGAATAATGGTACAACAATTTTTAGTGGTGCCTCAGAGGGGACAACCAAGTGCCAAGGGTTAATATTGTATGGAATGGTCTTATCGCTAGGACACATAGTTTCCGAGATATAAGTTAAAAATTGTGTTCCTTCCATTTCCCTCTAACAACTTTTCGTTGCCTGGACTAAATTTGAATTTAGCGCTTTCCCGCCTTTCTGCTGGAGGCTTAGGGGTGGCTTTTATATTTAATAAGAATAATTCTATCAATTTCTTATCGCAACATTATGAAAATAATGTTGGTGATTTAAACGTTTGGACAGATTACATAAACAAGTGATATGACTACTGTTTTTCGTTGAAATTTCCCTTGCAATTTTCGTTGAAACGCTCGACCCGGTCAACCGATTTACACGCACTAGTTTTCCGGCCCCAATCTTGCCATCGAAATCGATTTTATTGTTTTAAAAATTGTTATTATGTCATATTCAAAAATATCGTTATTTATTAACGTCCACTTTAGAAACGATTTCAGATATGTATTGAAAAATTATTGTCAATTTTGAAAAACAGTGTTTCGAAGCATTTGAAGAATTGTTAACCTACTTCTCTTCTTTGAAAATTACTTTAAAATTTGAGCGATTATTGTAGAGAATGCAAAGTATAGAGAGAACATTATTTTTAGATGTTATTAAATAATAGGGTTCCTTTAATCCTCGGACAACGGACGATTTTTGTAGCTATACATATACATAATTGGCAATGCTTAGGACCGTTCAGAGCTCTCTAATTAATAAATTTTAAAACTTTTCAATGAAACAGCTATTCAGTTAGTTTAATTGCCACAAATTGAGTACTTAAATGACATTTCGAACGTTCCCGGTCAAAAATGACTCCGGCACAACGCTCGGAGGGTTATGAATATCGATATTGGTATTACATCAAATATTATTAATAATTAATATTAATATTACGAATAAAATATAAAATAATAAATGTTTATATAACTTCACAATGGAATCCAAGCATTCCACGTGATAATAAATTGATAATAAATTTTTAAATGAGGCGCAACGGTTCGATCGTTTATCGTATTATGTTTGATAATGTTTGAATACTTCTTTCGATTAGGCAGTACGTTATTTTAATTTTTGTTTTTGTATTCCAGTGATTAGTTTTTATTACAGATGTTGTGTGTGTTTACTGAAGAGTATGATCACATGTGAGCTATTTCGAGTATCGAAATTGCAGATGAGATGATAAGCTTGGAATGCAAACGAGTTTCGTTCTTCCGCCAGAAGTGGTTGCCAAATATCCAACTTAAAATATCATTGTACATACATAATGCTGGATATGTGGAAGGGCAGACGAGCGAGCACATTGACTACCTATCGTACAGTTGACGTGCAAATGATTGCACATTCACTGACGCATGTCTATATTTCAACGTGAAATTCTTCGTATTTTTTAAATTAATTAAACAGTTTTTGTGCTGCTGTAGTAATGACAGTAAAGTTTGTTAATTTCAACAATGTGAACAGAATAATTAAAATTAATTTATTACACAATTTTTTTCTTATAACAACGACTCTGTAGAAATATTAATCTTTTAACGTGAATTATTGTAATATAATTATTAAAATAATAAAGGAAATGCTTAGGGTAAACTGGGGAGAAAGAAAGTAATTGTAGTTCATTTATAACAATAGTTTTTATAGGAAAAATGAGTTGTTTAAATATGAAAAGAAGTTCTCTATAATGATTTAAAGAAGGAGTGAGGGATATATCAATTTTTTCAATGTTTCTCAGGCGAGCCTCAATAATTGTAATCTATAATTCTTCTGGTAAGAACTTGAAAGGAGGATGGGGTCATTTTTATCATAATAGCGACATTATATAAAAATTTTAATGTTTAAATATCAAATACCATATATTCGTTCGTAATTTTAATATTAATCTTTCTTTTCTCAGGACTGCAAAGGGTTAAAAGACACATTTCTACGATTGTATTTGGAGAAAAGGGGAGAGAGGTTGACAATAATAATTCTTGAGGTTAGAATGCCGAGGAAGGAGGGACACGGAGGGGTGGGCGGAGGAAAGGAACGTCGATTTTCTTTTGCGGAAAGTTGTCTCTGCCGTGGCGTCAGCGTGACGCTCCAAAAATAGGGGCTGTATTAGGCCGTAAGCCTGTAGTGGCTCTCGTTTTCGCACGGCTCACCGGACCGAATGCGAATGCATCGTTTTCGGCTGCTGCCAGTAATTTTAGATACGGACGGAGACGTCGCGACGCAAGAGCTGAAGGATTCCTCCTCTTAACCAAACGGAAAACAGCGCCGCGACGCTGCAGGAAGCGTCCAAATTCGCTTTCCATCGACCGCACCGAGTCCTCCCATTATACAATTACCCTTCGCGACCCTAAACTTTCTTCCATCCATGAATTTTCTTCACGAAGTCCAGTTTTCTCGAATTTCTTAAAATTGCGTGACAAGTTCTTAATCCAAAGTCCAATTTTCTTCAATTTTTTATAAAATCCTGGGATTAGTTTTCAACCCCCATTGGTTCCTCATGGTGTAAATTTAGCTATTTACTATTTTTACATATTGTAAAATGATCGATCCCTTTCTGTCTGTGTTGTGGGCCATATCCGTTTCTTTAAAGTGTGACGTTATGAATGAAACATAATTTGTTGATTTTAAGTTATAATCGAAAATGGGTAACATATTAATTCTAGGTTTGTTCTATGCAACTATTTCTTATTAGTTTAATAAAATTGTGTGACAAGATCAAAGTTCTTCAGCTTTCCTATTAGTTACAAGTGCAAGGGATTCGCTTTCTATCGATCACTGCGTTTCTATAGCTTGAAAAATGCGCCCTAAAGGGGGGAAGTCAGATTCCGACACAGCCATAGGTTGCGTTAACCCACGCGTTGGTACTTGGTACACGCGCGTAAAGGCTATTTTCAACGGCGAACTCGTAACCCGATACATACACACATCGGCCGGACGGAGTTTGTCCGTGTTTCTACATATAACTAGAGAATCACCGGGAAATGGTTTAACGTTTCTTTAATGAAATGTTGAAGCACCTTTTACACCCCTTTGCCGCTCTTCGGATTCATTAAGCTTCAATAGCCTTCTTATGAAATTAATTATTATTCTGGTTTGTTGGAAACCGTAAAAACCGATACAAAGTCGTCCTACACGTTTATTTTCTGTTTTATAAAAAGCACTCGCATGAAAAGCAGTAACATGAATGTTGATTGTCTAACGATAATAGAAAATAGTGAGTAATAGAGAGATTCCGAGAACTTATGACAACATATAAGATATAGTTTGGCAAATAACGTCTAATCTGACCTTATCAGTACTCAATCTTCCATTTAAGAAGTAGAAGATGTTTCACCGTCAAATTTGCTAATAGAAAATCGCTAATAAATAAAAATGTCCTAATGAGAACAGACCCAAAGGCTCCATCAACATTTTCTACATTAGAGGGCAGCATTCAATCGGAAAGCAAAGGCGTCGCCACGGAAGGGCACGCGAACTCCTTTCACTGGCGACCACCTCAACCCCCAGTCTCCTACATTTATGCGTAGCTTCCGACGCAAACAAACTCATTATTCGAAAATAACATAACATCCCTCGCTTTTCTCGTTACACGTCAGGTCGTTACGATAGGAAATAAGTCAAGCTCGGCTCCGCAGCTTTCATCCCGGGTGCCGGACAACACGGTTCACTGCGAAAAAGTCACGCGAATAGAAAATTGATGTTCGCCATGGGCTGAATGGCTCTCCGACTACGGGGCGGGGACTTCAGTGAAATGAAAATGTTAAGATCTTATTTAAGGTCCTCTCCTGTTCCCTCGTCGTAATCTCGCTGATAACGTGAGAATTACCAGCTGCTGTATAAAGACAGCGCCGCGTAAAGACGTTGTTCCCTCTGATCCCCGGTTTTTCCTCTTTTCCATCTCCGGCCCGGTATTGTTTGATTCTATTCTGGGTAATTCTGTTTTTCAACCGGGGAGAAGGTCGTTAAAACCGGCCTACATCGCTACTAATGCGATGACGGTATCGGGAGAAGTTTATCTTAGACGTTGGGTGCGATGGTGGTTCATTTTTCCATGAGAGAGCTGGAGGAAACGGTTAAAAAGCGATTCTTACCGGAGTTTTGTTTATTCGATTTAATTCAGTTGGGATAGTACTTGGTTTTGGAGGTAGATTGGTGTTTGGGGGCGTGGCCTCGTTGCTCTCAATGTTTTGCAGCTTCGATGGTGGCTCATAACACAATTTTAGACAAATTTTGGTTATAACATGTCTCATTTTAGCGTTAGATTGATATGTGGGGCGTGGTTTTTTGTGGGGGTGACTTCGTTGTTCTCAACGGAGAGAGGACAATGCTCCTCAGAGTAACGTTTGGCCTTGCTTAATTTGAAGGCAGCCGAGTGAGTCTCTTTCTTGTTCCTTGTCTCCAAAATCTGTCAAACAGTGGGCGTGGTTCCGTCACTTCTACTGTACATACATACTGATCTGGGAAGCATGATTACATTGTTTCGGCAGCGTGCAGTGACTGTAGTAGGCGTGGTTTAGTTGATTCCTTGATTCCGTACACTTACCTAATTTAGAGTGTATCTACAAGAGCCACACGGTTCTTGTAGAATGCAACAATATATTGCATATGTTTTTCAAGAGAAATATGCAAAACATATATATATGTGCATTATGCAAAAAGTGCAAAATAAAAAACATATTTTTGAAATCCTCTAATCGCAAAACATATTTCTGTTCAAGCCCCATTGCTTTATCAGATTTCTATATAAATATGCATTTGCATAAACATCCGCAGTCTAGTTATAACCAAAACGAAAAGGAGACATAAAATAATAAGTATTTTATCGACTAAAATCGTATTGGTTACAAATAAGGATTATAAGTAGCCGAAAATTTTTTCTCTTGTTGGTAAATGTTATCGTTGAGAGAAATTCATTTCGATCACTTATAACAGTTATCAATGAGAGAAATTTATTTCGATCGCTCATAACTAGGCTGCGGATCTTTATGCAAAATAAAAAATTTTTGTGACATTTGCGAGTAGCAGAAGTTAAATAAAAATTCATTTCATCCCTTAATCGATTTTTTTTGTTGAAAACGTCATAACAATATTCTTAGATTTTTCTAATTTTTTACTGTTTTATATTTCATCTAGCCAATGTCTCATAAAAATCCGCAGTCTACTCATAACAGTTACCTATCGATGGGAGAAGTTTATTTCGTTCACTCATAACTAGACTGCAGATCTTTATGCAAAATAAAAAATATTCGCATTGATTGCACGACACAGGTGCCAAATATAAATTATATTCTTCTTTTAATTATTCTATAAAGCTGAAACTAATACGTTGATGTCCTTAAATATTTTTAACGTGTCCATTTTTGTCATAAATTATTAGATTATGTATTTAATTAAACAAATTAACTTGTTGAACTTTTATTAACATATTGAATTAACACATCTATGAGCACAAGGAAAACACGTCTATTCTATTTAAATATCACATGTCAATTGAGAATCATTCAGGCTAGAAATTGAACGATACATCGAACAAATAAATAACGGGTTTATAAATAAACTGAACTATACAAATATTAAATCGATCGTTCCTTGAGTGAAACAATAGATTCATTTTGACATATTTCAATATAAATGCATAAAATCTGCAGTCTACTCATAATAAATATTGATGAAGGAAATTTGTGATTGTTATTATTAAGTAGTACAACTTTCAAATGATAGACAATAAATTGTTTGATAAATTTTTTATTCGTGAAATTAATTGCTACAATCAAAATTTAATGTGACAAACAAACAGATTTTCTGTTGTTCTTATGGTCTGTTGATTCGTCTTGTTGTACGAAACCTTCTCAATGAATTTCACAGGCTTGCTCCATCCAAAAAGGAGTAGACAACTCAATAAATAAGCAATCAAAATGAATGTTCTCATCAATAATTATTATAAACAAGTGAAAAGAAATTCGATCATCGATAACTGTTATGAGCGAACGAAATAAATTTCTCTCATCGATAACTGTCATGAGCGATAGAAATAAATTTCTCTCATTGGTAAGTGTTATGAGCGATCGAAATCAACTTCTATCATCGATAACTGCTTTGAGCAATCGAAACAGTTTTTCTTCATCGATAACAGTTATCGAAGAGGATCCAGTTTTGTGGATACTAATAAGTGTTATTTGTAACCAAAAAGTATAAATTCGATATATATTTTTTAATCATTTTGTTCCTCGAATTTTTTTTCTTTATATTTTGTGTACATCATCTTAAATTTCAGTAATAATCAACTTTTTATTAATGATTTTTATCATAGGAAATTTTAGAATAACTATTATTTTTGGACGCTAACTGTAATAGCATTTCTTGATCGAACCATTTTCTAATACTTGCATTCTAAAATCGAACATTTCATATGCAATAACCTAATAATTAATTCTATGTTTAGAAAATCGATGACTTTTTAAGTAGAATTTGCGTTTTCGACTTGGATTTGATTGTGACGAATGAACTGAGACAAAGAGATTCTCTGGAACCAAATGCACGAATAGGAGTGACGTTCTAATTTCTGTAGACGTTTCCAATTCGAAAGATTTCCTTTCTACGACAGTCACATTCTTCGCTACGGTTACGCCAGGTCGGACCCCATGGACAGAGTTTTCTTGAGGCCATAGGCGGAAAGAGATGTGACAGCTGTCCCCCTCGAGGACCTCCTCGAGGCTGCAGCACGGTTGGGGCGCAGCGGACATGCATACATATGTTTTTTGTCGTGCACCCGTGCACGTGTTTCAACTTGTCACGTACACATTCAATAACCATCAGGTTCCGTTTTCCAGGGTAACGTGAAACTTGCTTCGAAATTACAGGCACACTATCCAGAGTCAAATTACGAAATTACCAATCGAAATTACTCACTCGTCTTCTCTAAATTCGTTCCGAGCACTTTTATCACATTTTTAAAGTAAAGTCGATGGGTTTGTGATATTTTATTTTCTTGGGCAGGGAATAATTGTGGAAGAAAAAT
Organism: Lasioglossum oenotherae; assembly: GCA_028455765.1. Taxonomy (NCBI): domain Eukaryota; kingdom Metazoa; phylum Arthropoda; class Insecta; order Hymenoptera; family Halictidae; genus Lasioglossum; species Lasioglossum oenotherae. The sequence continues at coordinate 3,408,972 of CM052295.1, read as the reverse complement.
TAGGGATGATAAAAGCAAAAACTTCGACCTTTCCAATGAGTTAAAATAGGTTGCTGCGTCATTGTTTTTTACAAAGTAATGGCAAGTCAAAGATTACTAAGGTAAATTTCAATTTCATTGAGGGTCTCAAAAGTAGAAGCTTTGCTCTTTATAATGAGCTAAGATTGATCAATGTACGATATTTTTTCACGAAGTTACAATACATTAAACGTCGACAATCGTTCAGGAATTCGTTAATATATTAAATTGACCCATGTTCGTAATTATTTCCGGTCCAAAACCATCGGCAGAATATATCACCAGCCGTCTACCCCGTCCGGTATTTATTTTCTGAATGTTAATATTTGCGTGTTCGTGGTCCCAATCAACAGTCCGAACACTAAGGAAAGCAAATTGATCGGGTCAGCCGGCTTAAACAGAAAAATACTGTTTGCGCGATTAACGCAAACAGTCGATTACTCGCAGCGGTTTCGGTATAATTGTCGTTTTATCGCGGAGAATCGATTTGCCCGTCGCGTAACAGCCCTCGCCCGCCATTTTATTCGATATCTCGGGGGCCGTTACGCGTTTTACGTCTCCCGGTCTCGCGCCGGAAAGACCATCAAAATTTTACTGCCGTATTTTTCCTTTTTCCCTTTTTTTATTATATTAAGGCGAGCCAGGGGAAACGGTCGAGTGCAACTGCAACTGCAACCACGACCCGCGAATCGGCCGATTTTATCTTATTTTTTTATTATTTTATTATTTCATTTTTTATTTTATTTTATTAGCTAGCGTATGCTGCTAGTCAGAGGCCACGGGCGTTTGTCGATCAATAGACGGCAGTGTTTAATGGTGGCGCAATTGTAAACCGAAATACCTAATAATACCGAAATACCTAAATAACGAATATATCTGTTTGATTTCATGTGATTTATCATCGGTTAATTGCGAATAAAATTATTTGCACGGTCTTTGATAACGAATCCATATTACGTTATCGACCGAAACTTGCGATTGTCGATACGCTTGCTTCGAAATTGTTTGCTAACAACTTGACCACGAGACAAATAAAATAACGATTTAGTGGTTTTTCAAGCAGAGACTCAGTTCAAAATGAACTGAGGTTAATCGTTGTCCGATTTGTTATATTGACGTCATGATTTTTTAAACTTTTAGCGACGATTGAACTTCTTACTTACAAAGTTTGTGGCCTTGTAATGACAGGTGATACGAACTTTGCAGTCACATGTAATGCGACCCAAAAGTCCCCAAATTAACCGGAATCTTTATTCTTATTTAATTGCAGTGCTATGCGGGTGCTGCTGTCAAAACTTCCTCGACCGTGGCTGGTGGACGAGAAGAAGGACGATGGGTACACGGCCCTCCATTTGGCCGCTTTGAACAACCACGTGGAAGTCGCGGAACAGCTGGCGCGTTTTGGGAAAGCTGACCTGGATCTGCAGAACGTCAATCTGCAGACCGCGCTGCACCTCGCCGTCGAACGACAGCACACGCAGATCGTCCGAGTACGTTCCAAATCAGTCAATCACTTTAGAGAAAAGCCTGGAAGTGTCACCTTTCAAACGGAAAAAGAATTACTCAAAAATGTCCATTACTTTTCCCAAGCGAAATTTCCAAAGATCGCGTTCTTAGTCGTAACCTTGATCGTCAGCCTTGATCGAGTATCGAGGAGGTATGAATAAAAAATTACTGCTAAGAAAAACTATAAACAATATGGGGAAACGAAAAAATGCTGAGAAAGACTTGGAGTATCACCTTTCAAACACAGAAAGAATGTCCAAAAATTACTTTCTTAGTCCCAACACTTCATCAGCCTTGATCGGCTGTCGAGAAAGTGTAAATAGAAAATTGCTCCTGAGATAAATTATAAAAAGAATTACTCCAATATGTCTACAATTTTTGACAAAACCCAAAGATCTTCTATTGAAGAAGATGTTGAGTCTTGCACCCTTAAACGCTCGAGCATCAAATGGCATATGCATTTTTAAGAGATAATGTGTAATTGATAGGAGACTAGTTGGAGGATGAAATGGTATTGTTTGCGGACAGAGTTAACCAGCAACCATAAATTTTGTTGCAGCTGTTGGTGCGCGAAGGCGCGAACTTGAACGTGGCTGACAAGGACGGCGACACACCTCTGCACGAGGCCCTGCGATATCACACGTTATCACAGCTGCGACAGCTGCAGGACGTGCAAGATGTCGGACGTCTCCTGATCTGTCTAGGAGCGCAGGGGTTAGACAAGAAGAGTAGCTCTTTCATCGCCTGCTTCCTGGCCGCTCATGGCGCAGACCTGGGACTCAAGAACAAGAAAGGACAAACGCCCCTTGACCTGTGCCCAGACCCGAACCTATGCAAAACGCTGACTACGTGCCACAAAGACAGGGAGTCGTTAGTAACCCTAATCTCTTTCTTCTTGGAAATTCCGGAGCTTCCATTTTGCTAGAAATAGTTGTGAGGGAATACTTTGTATGGAACACTGCGGATAGAGAATTGATACAATTGTTTTTTTAATGGGTGGTTCTAATGAACACAGAATGGAGTATTAATTAGGAGATTGTGTTAGAGAACATATTTTTCATTCAATAATATGGAGTATAGAATAAAATATTTTAATCTTATATTTTGGATATAAATGTAGTTCAGATCACTTTTTGGCAATGAGGAACGATAACATATTTTTATACAATTCCATAAAACTTTATCTTCTTAATTACACATTATTAGTACAGCAAAACCAAAACGATATAACAAATTGTACATTAATTCTCTGTTGTTTCGCGCATTTCAAAAGATTCATTTACACAGTGTAATGAGAAATTTTATGCAATTTGTAATTGCATAAAATCTAATCAATTATTAGGTCGAGTCATAAATAGCTTCCGATGCAGCTAGGTAGAATCTATTGTTCGTATCGGAAGTTATTTATGACTCGATCTAATATATTGTAGTAAAATAAAGATTGAGATCTCTAGAATTTGGAAGGGTCGGAAAGAATCACGAATAAAATGGACTATACCATTTTATAACGTTTCTAAATTCAGAATAAGATATAAATATCGATCAATTGATGGTGTACATATATCTAAATGTAATTATGCTTCCAGGCACAGTATTGGAACTACTCCGCCATCAGCGACAATCGACGAGTGTTTGGTCTGCTCAGATGGAAAGCGTGAAATGCTTTTCAACCCCTGCGGACATGTTGCCTGTTGCAACACTTGTGCGCCGAGGGTGAAGAAGTGTCTGATTTGCAGGGAGAACGTTCTGACGAGGATGAAGGTGTGCATTCATCGCATCCTTGCATTCAAATCCTTCAATTTTATCCTGAATATTGCAACATTTTTCTGTATACAGGGTGTTCGACTGGATCTTATATAAATCACCGACACTGTTTTCACCAATAACATTTCATCGAATCCAGAATATAATCTAGTAAACTAATTGTTCTGACTACTCGAAAAATCCAAGTCGTATGTTTCAATATTTAAAAAGTTACTGCGTGCTTCTAAATGTGTCCGAATATTGCTGTGATTCGCTACATATGATGAAAATAAAATTAGAAATTTATTTGTACTATTGGACGTGTAAAATAAGTGGGCAGGAAGACAATTGTTGTCAGTGTACATTTACAGTCAATACGCTATACTCGTAAATATATTCTACCATGCGCTTTAGCAAGGAAAAACTGAAATAAACGAGACTGATAGTGTAGTATAGTATCGTACAGTATTACTGATATTATATGGTTAATGTTGTCGGTTAATACTGCCGTTAGCTAAAGCTGCTGTCAGTGGAATCTGTTGTTGGTCAACTCTAGAGTTGATGAAGTGTTTGTCGGTGATTTCAATGGGATCGATTTGACTACAGGTAGAAGAAAATATAAGGGGTGGTTCTCCATGACAGTAAGATAATTGTCTATTGTATAATTTAATAACGTTTGAAAATACGCCTAAAATGCTGCAACCCGGCCAACAAATGTAGGACGTCGCGTCGCGTACGTCATAGACATTCGCGATAGTCACGCGTCAAATAACGGATACGTGCTTGCAACATTTTAGACGGATTTTTAATTGTTAACCCTTAGCACTCGAGTGGCGACTCTGAAGCGCCACTAAAAATTGCTGTACCATTATTCAAAATATTGTTTACATTACTAAATATGTTATTATTTAATCAATTACTAAACATTTATGTATTGTGTGAGGTATTATATCAATTTCATATTCATACAAAAAAAAAGAATTAATATAGAATGGAGTTATTCTAGGTCGAAAGAAATGTTTAATTTTTCAATTAAAATAGGTCCGAGTGCAAAGGGTTAATACCTCAAAAACGAAGCCGAAATTGCAATTTTTTATTCTTCCTTTTCGTCTTATATCGACAAGGAGGACCACCCTTTAAATTTTCTTCCATTTGTAGTGAACACCCTATACAACGAATATAATTTTATAAAGTTATTCGCATAATAGTAATAACTAGCCGTTGTTTTTCTTGCAAATGATAAATATTAGAAAAAAATGGAAAAGGACAAATTTTTGCAAGCAACATATTGGCGTATGTAATTTATTTGTGTTTGCACTATTTTCGCTTAGAAATGAAGGTGATGTTTAATTGTTTTAAATGGAATGCTATATATTTTTTGATATCATATGAAAGCGTGGGTCAAGACAAATTCATTCGTATACGACACAATGGCCTTCAAGGTCATGCGAGGTCAAAAATGGAAGAAACAATTCTTTCAAAGAGGGTCTTTGACTTGATGTCCTTCAGTGCTTTCAGCTTCGGGAAAATCACAGTAGTTTCCGTGGCAGATATTCTCGTACGATATTTTTGTTTAGCGAAACTCTGTTAAACGGAAGACAATTTGTTTATGAAATAGATGCAGCATGATCCGGTGGTGATGCACCCTTCGTCAACGCATGGTGGATCGAATATTTTTCACGGAACCGAGAAACGGCAGTATACGGTCATTATTTTCATTTAAAATCGAAACGAAATTAGTCACGAAGAATTAATCAACACCGTTGACGCGCGACAAAGTGAATCCTATAATGCAAAAATATAAAATGATATATATACTTTCATACTCTACGTTTTCCTAATATGTAGAATGATTTATGTTTTTCTCCAAAATGAAAAATGACTTTTTAGAAAATATAACACCTTTCAGATTCAATTCACGTTGCGCCCTCTTTGTTGATAAAACATAACATTACAAATAGTGCTGTATAATTTAAATTTGACACTATGTTCAACAATTCTTTAGCCCACATATTGTTGTTTTTATTATTATTATTATTATTATTATTTGAATAACATGACTTGTATTATTCGTCCGCCGAGAGTTGGCACAGAATCTCGTCAGTGGGGTGCAGGGGAAATGGCGAGTCCCCACGCAAGGCTGCGGATCCCACTCTTACGCTCTTACGCTTCGGTTTTGGGCGGGAACATTAGACATTGGAGCTCAGCGTCGCCACATCACTCTGTTGCACTCACACTCAATACACTTATTTGTTGTCGTCGTCAAGCGATTCGGCCAATCGCGGAAGCCGTGTAGCGCGTAGTAGGGATACCACGTGGTACCTACGAGTTTTTCGTGCCAACTTTCGGCGGACGAATAATACTTGTATTTTAGAATGTCGACCAAAAACGGACGGTAGAGATCAAAGTTACAAGATAATAGAAAAAAAGCCCGGAGGCCGCGTAAACAAAATCGTTTTGGAGAACGACGGAATTGAAAACTGGAAAAATAAAAAATCTGTTTGTTTGTAGATCGAGGAATGCGTCGTGTGTTCGGACCGCAAAGCTGGAATATTATTTCGACCCTGTGGGCACATGTGTGCATGCGAAGGCTGCGCAGCCTTAATGAAAAAATGCGTCCTGTGCAGAGCTCAAATTCAACACATGGTGCCCTTATCCGTCTGCTGTGGGGGTGGAGGGGATGTCTTTTGTGTCAAAGGTATCAATGCATCAGGTATAACGATTAGAAACGATTTTTCGACGGTAGTCCATGAAATTCCATGAGAAGCATACGTACTCGTAGAAAACTCAACAACCGTATGACTAGACTAGATTTTTATGTAAAACAAAATTTTTCTACATCAACTGTAAGAAATGGAAGCTACACTCCTCAAAAGAATTAAGGGATCACTTTACGTAATCATAACTTCGTCAAAAATTGCCGTATCGATATCGTTAAACAATGGTTTGAAAGCATGAAACCCCTAGTTTCAGATGCTCTGTTTCAAATTGTTACTATGTTCGTTTGTTACAAAGTTATAGCGAGTAGAAGACAACGTTGACGGTTAACAAAAATTTTGTGCAACTTTGGAACATCACACGGGAAGCAACAAATTTTTTTAATAAATCGCGTTAATATCATTTGGAAGGGCTATCTTTCCTGTATAAATTATGTGGTTATTGAATATTGTGCGATTTTTTTTATTCGACTTATTCAACATTGAAGTAAATATTGGCTTTTTATCTTTAATTGGCTCCAGAAAGCGATAAAATTATCATAGAATCTTGTGCAAAAAAGGAATAGAAAGAGCGTTTCTTTCTCTTCAAGGCACTCCTTTTGTTTTTTCGATACACCAGGTGTTTCTGAAAATATGCTTAAAAAATGCACAATTCCCATTTTTCCTTTAACTCGCTATATCTCGGCGAGAAATGATCGTAATACCATGATCCGACCGTCAAATTGAAGCAGAGATTCTGCCGATTCGATTGAGCACCCCATGAACTCGCTGCGACAATTTTTTACCTATGGCAGCCGTGTTTGAAGTTAGTGCTTCGCAGAAATTAGCGCGCCACGTACAGCGGCTGCCTGACAGTGGATAATTTGGACCAAACTCGATTCAAAATCAAAGAACTTTCGATAGAAATGAAATAGAGCGATGAAATTTTTTTTAAATTGAAGCTGAAACTTTGCAGAATATGGGAAAAATAGGGAGATTATGGTACGAACGTTTTTTAACGTTGAGGAAATTCATTAAACATGTAGAACTTCAAGAAAATGTGGTTTCTCTAGTACCACGCGCGGAAAAAATTTTTTTTAACATGCTATATATAATTTCCCGTAGATTTTTTCACGCTGATTTCAAATCTGGACTCAAAATTTGTTTACGACTTCAGGATTTTGCAAGAAATCGATTTTTGTGAACAAAACTAATGTAATAATTTTTTCGTTGAACAGATTTGAAATCGGCGTGAAAAATCTACGGGAAATGATATATAGCATGTTACAAAAAATTTTTTCCGCGGGTGGTACTGGAGAAACCACATTTTCTCGAAATTCTACATGTTTAACGTCCTATTTTTACGGTTACGAGGCATAATTTGCATTATTCGGCAGCATGTAGCTGTCGCGGCTTTATGAAAATAGCTACATGCGCAGCTTTATGCTTCCGAATAATGCAAGTTACGCCTCGTAAATGTAAAAATAGGACTTTTGAGGACGATCGTGGCCTAGATTGATCTTTTACCTAGCGCTTTTGACTACTGAAAAACCCCATCCTTGCATTATCGAGAAATGAGAAGGCGCATGCCGCACCTTGCAATCCTAGAAAAGTGACTGCTCTATTACCGCAATACTCATTTTTCACTGGTTAGTTCGGATAATCGAGGTTCTACTTCTATCGTGAATTAAATGAGTAACATGATCCCAATTCTATCGTGTTTGGTATCGTTTCAATCAGAAAAATGTCAAGAATATTGTGTTAAAAGTTCTTTAACAAAACAATCTATGTATAATATAAATAATATGAAACAGTAGAGTTGAGTACAGTACGCCGTTTAATGAAATCAGCCTTCCGCCGATTTGTAGAGTACGATGTTTAAATATTAAGGAACGTTGATTGTTAATCAGAATTTCTCGAAACCAAACGCACCGTAGCTTTCATACTAATGTAAACTGCAAGTATCAAGGCTAAAGGATTCCCTATAAATAGACTACGGATGTTTATGTGCCTAAGAACACGTGGAAATGTGCAGTGAGCTTATCATCTATGCACTTGTATTAAGAAATTGTTCGGCACGCATTTCGAATCGTCTATGTGCCAATTTTTTCCAAATTTTATAGTCGGCGAGTAAAGATAAGTAAATTCGGAGATTCTCAATTTTTGCAATCGAAATCTTCAACCAAAAAATTGAGAAAAAATTATCAAACGTGTATTTTAGAACAAGCTGCATACCAGATTTTTAAAAAAATTTTTGATACGACATTATAGTAAATATAATGCAAACTCTTGATAATCCTACATGTTTGTGTAACTATTCTCCTGGACAATATTAAGGGTTGAAATTTAGTGCAATCGTGAATTTAGTTTACGTTAGTTTCATTACTAATTTAAGTTATTTTAAATAAACGGCAATGGATTTACTACAGCGTATTCATGGCAAAATTATTATTGAATGCCAAGGTAACATATCCGAGGTGAAGAGCGACCCCGAAGAGGAGCCAGCAGCCAGCAAACAAGTAATCAACACTGGAGAAACACTTATGAACAACGAAAGCATCGATAAAACCCTCAGCGATATAGAGAAACTTGAACAGCAATTACAGGACATCAAGGAACAGGTGAGCATTAAGCGTTATTGGTTGTATTACACGCACAACTTCCCCGGCGATTACGTGCACATAATGCACACAAGATATACATACAGCCCGGGAAAGCCGTGGAAACTTCGAGTATGCTCGTCAACCCATTATCAAGACTATTGGATAATATCCTCCATTTGAAATATCCTAAACAAAGAAATATAAATAATAGACAGCTAAATCATTCAAACAAATCTTATTAACTTCCCGATTTTATAGGGAAGATCGAAATCGAAAATCGATTTTTTAGCAGATCTTCACGATTCATGGTCATTGCTGTCATTTTAGACTATTTTCAGCAAAATGTTTGTATGTGTGTGTGTGTGTGTGTGTGTGTGTGCGTATGTACGCTGTGCGTATGGTAATAAATTTTTCGTTAACGTTTTCTGAAAAAGTAACAATGCGATCAGAATGATGAATGATGCAATCGATGAGCCCCGCTGTAACTTAGAGCTGATTAGATTTTGGTCCACTTTGGTCAAGTAGTTTTTTTAGTTTTTTTTCGAAAGAGGTACATTCAATAATGTAATTTATACGATAGAGCGGAAATTTTCCACCGAAGAAACAAACGTAATTACATAAAAAAATTTAAAAAAAATTTTTTTTATTTTTTTTACTTTATTCATGCAACTAATGCTAATGTTGCTGCTTACAACAATCGAAAATTATCTCAATGCAACAGTGAGTTAATCATCTCTACTGCCGAGAATACATATTCAAGGAATATCGATGAAAGTACAAAAAAAATTTATATTACCATCTTTAAAAAAAACAATCAGTTCAAAACGAATTATTAACTGAGATTAAATTGAAAATTAATGTAAAATATATGACAATTATTAATAACATTGATGTTGAAGACGGATTGGTTAATGGAGCATGCGGAATATTAAAATGTATTACTTTTCAAGAAAATACTAAAATTCCGTCTATATTGTTTCGGCGTCGAGCGGGTGGTCGGAAATAGCCGGAGACCGGAACTACAGTAAATTCTCTATAAACGCGAAAATCTTTTCACGATAAATGCGAAAAAAATATCCCCTCCAAACTAATATACTGACTCAGCTCGGTATATCGGTGTGAACCACTACTAACGCTACGCGGAGAGTCGCAGTCGTCGGCACAGTTCAAACGTCCGTGAGTCATCATAACGTTACACCAACAGTCAAACTTCTTCATTTTCCATGATTCTGTTATGGGGACTTTCACTACCTTATTTCTGGCATTTTTCTGATTAAAATGATACCAAACACGATATAATTTGAACAGAATTTAATGGTTTAATTGACGGTATGTACATATGAAGTGACTTTAGAACATAAGAGTATGTATAGCGAGTGAAAAAGAAAGAGAAATTATAAATATAAAGACGCGATGAACTATGACCGATCATGTCGTAAAACCGAACACCGTGTCAAGTCACGGGTGTCTCGCTCGCTCCATTACACAATTTTTTGATAAGAAACAAAATTAAATAAATCTTAAATAAATCTTAAGTACATTACTTAAAACAGTTCAAAAACTACAAAAAGTGTGTCTTTTCCTGACGGATGCAAACGCTTCAATTCAATAGTTTTCCTTCGATGGTATTTAAACTGTAGAGGTTTAAATGACGATGGACGTTTCGGGCGCACGGAAGGATAGCGCGTATAGAAAAGAAAGAGACGCGGAGAGTCGCAGTCGCCGGCAGAGTTCAAAGGCCCACGCGTGGTCTCGCTTTACACGCGCTGTCCTTCTCTACGTTTGGTTCGGCCTTTGAAGCTCGAAAAAAGTCAGACCACGATCGAAAAATGCGAAGAAATCCCCCCCGATGCGTTCGCGTTTATAGAGAATTTACTGTACTCAGAGTTGAGCTCGCGAGGGAGGGTACGGTGAAGTATAGGTTTACAATGAGACTCAGGTTGATACTTGATGGGTTTCGTTTGACCATAGTACTTAACTTTTATTCACAGGATATACCGCTGACAAACGGTAACACCCTTAACAGCGCGCGTATCCGGTTAACCGTTTCCAATGTTCCGCAATTTACAGATCGTTATACGGATGCGTTCAGAGGGAATCCGACGGATCCCGATGTTCCGAGTGAGTGTAACGTAGCACAAAGTAGAGTTAGAATCAGTGCGATGCACAGTGGTCCAAACTGCCGATTTAGGAGTGCAAAAGACAAAAAACCAAACATGAAGTAGACATTTAATACTGTTTCTTACATCAACACATATGTCTGTAAAAGCTAAAATCGACAATTTTACTTCTCAAATCAGTTATTGTTAAGTGTGGCATAGGTTGAAAGTAGCAGTATGGGAAATACATCGATATAAAGGACATCCTTTTCACCTATTATTTATTGTTTAGAACGTTAATATTGATTTCTAATTATAATAGCCGTGTTCAGAAGCATTAGGAAGATATGAAAAAAAATATAAAACAATTTTTCGGAAATGTTTAAATAATTTTCCTCAAAGAAGTATTAAGAAATTTATTTTTTAAGTATGTTGTAGCAAATACTAATGATATTCGCCCGTATTCGCGCTAATGTTTGCATGAATATTAGGAACGGAATATTTAGTTTATGGTTTCATCAAATTTATTAGCAGAAAATTGCAGATTAGCAAGTTATTTTATTTTTTCTGGTACAGTTCGATGACGAGTACGCGTAGGACGTACATATATGTATAACAGACGTATTATTATAATAATATATAATAGACGATTAATAGACGTATCAGGCAATAATGTGCAAAGAATCCCTGGTGTTGTGGCATTGTTGTTGGAGCGCCGATTGGCAGTTATTTTCGCGAGTCGTAGAGAGCGTAAACAAAAAGAGATTGATTTCCTATTGTTATGGGCCTTCCACATGAATGTTTCCCATTCTTATTGTGTTGAAGAGATCGTTAACAGCTTGGATTGTGTGTTAGGTTATATAATTAGATGTAAATAGAGTATAACTAGAGATAAATATTGTTTTGTTTTTATTTTTATTATTATTGTGTTTTTTATATGTATTATTATTGTCGTTGTCGTAAATTTCATTTCTGAAAATTATACTTTTGTAAAAAAAGAACAGTTGTGTACAAGTTTTTCTTTTCTGACACTGTACATTAAAACTGGCATTATAAATTGAAATATGTTGCTCCCTCTGATATATTTTAAGAAAAAAAAATATTTCAATAAACTTACGGAACTCAATTAGCCTTCTTTATGCTTACCTAATGTGTATAGAATACATGTAACACAGAATTATCGATTATTAGAAGTTTAGACTTTTGCACTCCTAAATCGGTCGTTTGGACCACTGTGCGATGCACTGTACGCGTCCGATGAAATGCCGGAGTAAGAAATTAATACTTTTCAAGCGTGTCACGACGAATGGATGTGTTCTCGGCGAGCGAATGGTTAACATCAAAGAGAGCGAGAAGACACACACAGCAGGTGTCTTATATGTATATATATATATATATATATATATATATATATATATATATATATATATATATATATATATATGTATAGGAATCGCGTGATTTTAGGACAAAACATTTGAAGGATTCAATTGGTGGAATTTGGCTAATGAGAGCGTGTGTTGTTGCTACGCGGCGTCGCGCGACGGCGACGTGTGCTCTGTTTATGTATTGCAAAAACGGGTGACAATGAGATCACCTGTACAACCGATATAGACCGAATTCCACCGTTTGAATCCTGAACAATTGTGGTTAGATTTTCAATTGCCCAAAGTAGGAGTGAAAGTAAGAACTCGTTATTGTGATTATATGAAAAATGCAAATATTCATCAAAATTTAACACTAATAATAAAAATATGGAATCAAAAATAAGTATGTCAAATGAGGAAAAATATCAAATCACACGTAGTCAATTTCCAGTGGTTCCTGCTGAAGCGATTACGATTCATAAAAGTCAGGGACAAACATACGAGAAAGTATGTTTGAATTTTAAAACATCAGAAAAAACGAACTTTACAAATGTTGTATGTAGCACTGAGCAGAGTTTCAAAATTGAGCGGTTTATATATTTTGAGACAATTTTAATTAACAGTATCGAAGAAAACCAAGATCAATACTGCAAACCTGGATAATGAGGAGTTGTATCGTTTGCGAAAAACTAATTAAGACAATTTATTTTGCAACATTAGTATGCTATAACAAGGAACCAAGCGAGAAACGAGCCTACGATGTTGGTTTAATGCGACGCCATATAGCAAACATTTTGATAAGTAGAAAACTATTGAATTTCCCTGAAAACGTACTAAAAATAATGATAATAATATACTGCAACTAATGAATCGGGAAGTTCTTTGTGTGGCTCTTGGAGAGTCACACACCAAATAAAAAACATTAATAGCTGCAGGCCCTACTAGCCATGCGTACACTAACCCTCTCGCAAGAGCAGTCCTACCCATGAGCGAGCGAAGCGAGCGAGCAAAAACAACCCTATTTGCGAGCGAGCGAAGCGAGCGAGCAACAATAACCCTCTAGTTTATCCCGGTAGAGCCACTGCAATAAAATATTTAATTTTTGTGTTCATATAGTACATAAGTTATTGGAAAACGTTGTAAAATTTTTATTTCTATTCAGAAATTATTTAATAAATGTATTATACATTAATAATTAGACAGCGGATTTTATACATTCATGACAAAAATGAATAGGTGTAATTTAAGGCAATTAAGACATTAGAAGAATTTAAAAATACTGTTACATTATATTTACAAAATTTTTTCTATTTCACTCCAGTTTGTTGCAATTCAGGTAGAACATTATTATTTTATTTACTTATTGCAGTACTAATATGTACGGTCTCGACACTCTAAGATTTGTAGTGGTTTAGCAGAACTGTAGAAACCAATTTAAGCGATAAAAAATGAATAACTAAATTTCACAAGCTACAAGTCTCTTAAGTGACCTTGAACGATCTTGATTAAAGTAAAAGAATGTAAAAGAATATATTTCATCGATTCAACAGTACTGTATATTTTTTGTTCTCGTTTTTCAGACCATGTGCCCTGTTTGCTTGGACCGTTTGAAGAACATGATATTCCTTTGCGGCCACGGGACATGTCAAATGTGCGGCGACCAAATGTCAGAGTGTCCAATATGCCGGAAAGCCGTAGACAGACGCATTCTACTTTATTAAACTTAAAACAATAATCTTCTTCTGCCAGATCTTCAATGAAACACCATGAAAGAACAATTGAATATTACGCCAGTATTTATAAAGAACTTTTTACATTAACCGTAGCATTTTTAATCATCTTCTCAGCAATTGTTATCACCCGCGAACATGATCGATCATCATTCAATTTCGCAGTTTCACTTTTTCCTGATCTGCTACGGTCAAATTCATTCTACTCCAACATTTTGTCAGCTGTCAAAGTGTTTCTACGCTTCTCTAATTTTACCGTCAAGTGTGTTAGCGCTTAGGATAATGACAATAACATCGTTTGTAGGTTGCAGGAGGTATTATATTGGGTTATTTTCTAGGACTGAGACGACTTTGACCATTAATTCTGCTGTACGCGATTGCAATTAATTGTCAAGAAAGAAAGATGACTGTGAATTAGAGAGTGCATGAGGTTGAAATAATCTTTCACTGGGACGTAGAAAATATTGGTTTTCAAATAGTATAATTGTTATTAACAGTACATTGTCTTTATTCTCTTTTTTTTTATTATTAAATTTTAGGGGCGCAGTAATGAATTTTGTAATTACTATTTTCTAGCGAGTAGTATGAAGCGATTAGAATGTTTGCAGTGTTTCCATGCTTGAGTACTAATGCTGGTTTATATTAAATTATGCGCACAACTATCGTTTGGTTGCATTCGATTGAGTGTGTAATCAGCACTGCTGCGATCATGACAAAACTAGCAAAGCTTCCACAGAATTCTTGCTTTCCTTGATTAGGTGTGGCAATCTATGGGACAAGAAAATTCTTACTTCATCGTCCGTTCTGTTATTTTTTTCTTTTTTTTTGCGCGTCTAAATGTTTGAAAACGAGTTTTTGAATTTCGTTCTTTTGGGATCCTATTGTCTCAAAATCGTTCAACATGAATTTCTTGTAAATATGTCGTGCTTTTTCTACCTCCGGCTTAAAACTGCTGTTCAACATCAATTTTGAGATAACTGATAGGTGATTCTTACGGATTTTGCTGTACTGAACACTACCTTCGAAAACAGTTTTTATCATTCTCAGTTTTTCAGAAATTTCATTTAGAAGATAAACTATTTTTTGCACCTTGAATACAATAGTTTATGTCTTTATAATGTTACAAATATTTACAGCAAGGGCAGCATGGTCAAGTATTGATTTTGTCGTATTTTCAACTTTGAGAATTTTTCCGCTTTAACCGTACATGTTATATACAAATATCTTTTACATAGAACGATTCTGTGAACTCTTCCGAACACAACGGTATACTTTTTTAGAAAATTATAAACATTGAAACATACTTACACAATTTTTAGAAGCGTGCAACATCTGTTTCCTTGAACATCTTTTTTAATTTTGGACGATAATACAAAAGAAAAAACGGTTCTCGGAGTTGTGTTCAGCGTATCAAAATCTATAAAATCGCTTATCGTTTAAAACTTGTTAGACAGTGTAATGATTACTGCCACAAGTTTTCCTTAATTGATACAACAACAATGGATAGTGCCAATTACTTTTGTAAGCCGTAAAAGATGTAGTTTATCCTCTAATTATATTATGGACACAGAAGAATGATTAACAAAAAGCCACACTTACTTCCATCTAAATAATTAAAAAATAGTTTTAGTGAAATTTACAATTAATACTGTAAATATATAGTATGTATATATACGACTATCTACATTTAATTGGACAATATTCATTTAGAAAAAAAACAAAGATTAACAAAACACAATTGATAAAAATTACTTTATTATATCTGTGGAAGTCCTTGTCAGAATTTAATTACAATTTTATAATCCTGTCTTCAATTGTTTCGATTACAAAAATTTTCAACGAAATTAGTACGTTCATAATTTATGCATAATTTGTATTTGTGTTTGTGTCTAGGAAATGCAGCTAGAATAATGTTTTATAAAAATATATAATTATAAATTAATATTTGCAGTATTGGAAGCAAAATTTAGTATTATAAACATACAATTAACAAAATTTATTGTTTGAATATAATTTTGTAATCGTATCCAGTAAGCAAAATGCTCGGTCCTGGATTCTGCCCGGCAGATCTCCTCGAGGCAGGCCTGGCTGACTGGGTATATTCGAGGTTTAATGTTTCGATTTTTTTCGGTTGGAAACATATATTTGGCCTCTTTTTTATAAAATTATTATACTTTTGTTAGTTCTACAAAGCTCTCCGAAATATTATAATTTTGCTGTAGCTAATAACGATTATAAAATTAATTAATGAATTCCTTTCATATTTGTCTTCTCTATTTTTCTTTTGCTTTGAAAATTAATTAGAACAATTTTAAATAATTTGCAGCAACATGATCTGAGGATATTAGTGTATAATTAAGATTGATGTTAATTAGCATTAAGAACGCACAATAGAGACAGCCATGGCCCTATCCAAATATTAATTATGCAATAATTTATGTATTGCCACCCCGTTCTTCCATTTATAAGTAGTTTTCCGAATGTTTATACATAGAATAGACGATATAACAGCTTAGATTAGGAATCTTGTGAATTGTATTTACGATATAGTTATATTAAAACAATATCTAATTTAAGATTCCAATTTTTACAATTCCAAACAAAAGTATATTACATATATATAAATAACACAAAGTTATTCATTTTATCGAGTTTAGAAAATATTTATTAGTATATATAAAAACTAAAAGACAATTCATTTTGCAATTTGTTTGCAGAATGAAAAATTATTAATTTTTGGAATTTTTAAGGTTTCAACACTCGTATAACAAATTTTAGAAACGGATATTTTTGTTAATCGGTTCACTGATGAATATTTTAATTTTGTACGTTAATTGGGCATCTTAAATTAGGTAATTTCTAAAATTAAGCGACATATATAGCTATTAAGTCATTCCTACTATCATAGTATTTCTGTAAAAATATTTAATTTAGAAATATCGATACATTACATTTATAAAAGAAAAAATTGTAAAACACGCGACCATGCGAATTATATATTACAATGGGATCCTATAATTATGTCACTGTCTGATTCTAAAATATTGATACTATCAAAGTATATTATATTGTTAAAAAATGTAGTCTTGCTTGTATTTTTTCATTAAATGTTTTCATTGCACAATTTTTCAGAATGTTTGAAACTTTTTCTAACAATTCAATGTTTTTTAAATGTTATCTAATTGAAGTTACAAGATGCCATTGTATTATATGTATTGGTTTTCTGGATAAGGAACATTGTAATGCGAATACTTCATCATGGCATGTATGCACTACTACTATTTTAATATTTCATATTTGTTTTACTAAAATGGGCATATGTATCTATTTCAACTGTATTCTATCGAAGCATAACAATAAATAAATTTGTCATCTTGCAAAACACTTTACCAATAAGAATAACAATACAAAATTATGATAGATTACATAGTACATTTTAAATATTTTATGAAATAAAAAAAATTAGAATTACATATATAAATGTTACATTATTAAATCTTTACATAATGAATTGAATTATTCACATAATTCTACTCAATATTCATTTTAATGTTTAAATAATGCTATTCAATATTAATTTAACATTTAAGTACCAGTATTAATTTTTTCAATATATTATCATTATCACGTTTTTATTAGCTCGCTTTATTGTCTGTCTGTTTGTCTGTTTGTTCGGTACAAATTTTGTAATTGATTTTAAACTAACTTCCCGATGAGGCTAGAGACTTGAAATTTGAGATGTAGCTCAGAACTGGATGACAGTGCAATATTGAAAAGAATTCTTTTTTAAGAAGCCTATGCATTTAAGAGATCTAAATTATTAATAATTTAAACCGCTGCACCCCCCCCCCCCCCCCCCCGCCACATGACGTAGTACGTCATCGCGTTCAGCGTTCCCACTCTACTACGCGTTCCCATGGTTCTCACCACTAGAATCGTAGAGGCGAGGCCTTTCCCCTCCCCGTGAAGGTACGCCCACGGTCCGTCAGAGTGGGGGGCTCTTGCGCCGACGCTTCTGGCATTATTGCTGTCCACACCACAGCGTCCACTGCCTCCCACCAGCTCCACCGTTACCATGGAGATAGAACACGCTTCGCCCGTAGCGAGCAGTGTGCATTGCGCATGTCTCGCGAAGACTTCGCGCATCGCGGCCTTTACGACGAAGGCGCGCGTTGCATGGAAGAGAGGTGGTGGGAGAAGCAGGCGTTTGAGGTAACCCCAGTTTTGCGAAATTTAGTTTCCTCTTCGTTAATAAATATTTTAAAAAACCACTTTAAAAAAGTGGTAAACGACATTAAGAGTGGAATTGCATGGCTATGCAATTGGATCCTGCCCAACCAGGTCTTTTTTACCGGAGCAAATCACGCGTATATAACAACAGAGCTACGAGGGAATTGGCAATGTTCGACTGACAATGTCGACGGTTGTGCATCGTTAAAAGTTCCATTAACGTTTGTCGGTCCCAATATTGCCATCGAAATCGATTTTATTGTTTTAAAAATTGTTATATGTTATATTCGAGGATTTTTTGATTTATTAACATCCACTTTGATAACGATTGTTACAGTAATTCTTCCATCGAAGTGCCACCACCCGTGTTTTGAACGGTCTTCGATAGAATAGGGTAGCTAAATTTTTATGACTGCGTCTACCGTGCGGAGACTTCAAACGACGAGCCGAACATAGAAAAGGACAGAATGAAATAGGATCGCGTGGCGGAAGCGTGTCGCCGTCGCCGGCACAGTTTAAAGGCCCGTGGGTCATCACAATGAAACACCAAGACCTCAGCTTTTTTATTTTCTATGATATCATTATGGAACTCTTTCACCAACATATTCGTGGAATTCCTCGGATTAGAATGATACCAAACACGATATAATTTGGCCAATATTTAGTGGTTTAATCGACGATGAAAGTTTCGGACGCAACGAGGAAGAGCGTATTGGAAAGAAAGATACGTGAACAGTAGCCGCCGCCGGCACGCTACTGTTCGCATCTCTTTCTTTCCAATACGCTCTTCTTCGTTGCCTTCGAAACTTTTACCGTCGATTAAACCACTAAATAAAGTTGAAATTATATCGTGTTTGGTATCATTTTAATCAGAGAAACGTCAGGGATAAGCTAGTAAAAGTCCCATAAACCGATCATTACAATTAAGAAGTTTGAGAACGCGATTCACTCGAGTCAATGTGTGGTGTTCACAGCGATATACCCGAGCCGAGATCAATCATCACCGCTCTACGGCGCGGCGCAGCGTTGGCCGGCAGTGGAGTGAGTAGGCACTGGACTTCGATGGAAGAATTACTGTATTCACAAATTGGTTGTTCATTAAGCCGAGTGTTTACACGGAGTCGACCCGGCGTAAACGTTAATAATCCCGTATGAAAGTTAATATCCAATATTATCGTGCATCGTCAGCAAATATGCCGAATTTACAATCGTTATTGGGCATAATACAGTTTCCAAGCTGTTTTCAAGTTGTTTACGCGCACCGCATGGGGGATTCTTAATAGATGGGTTACAATACCGCTCAGAATTTTTCATCGCGGCGGCCGAGAATCGGAGACCACGTCTCCTGCTTATTAAATCCCTATTAGCTTTTACGACCATGATCTCGAGCACCATCGACAACGGTTGGCAAATAGCATCGAGCACGAGAAATTTATTACAAACATCGTGATTCTGTTCAAAGGTGCCGCGGTTATTACCGTAGCATAGTTGCTGACGATGCACGATAATATCTGATATTAACTTTCATACGGGATTATTAACGTCTACGTCGAGTCGACTCCGTGTAAAAACTCGGCTTAATGAGCAATCAAATTGTGAATATTTGCTTCACTCGACGTTTTTTAAGCAGTTCCGACTTTCAACAAGCCGAGGACAGATTTAATAATGCAGTACAAAACATTTTATTTACATTATATTTCAATATATGAGCGTAGCTTCCAACTTACAAGATCGAAAGATTTAAAGAATAATTGTAACATTTCCGACTCATGCTTCCGAAACTTCGGCAACGTGAAAATCGAAGGAATAACGCATCGTTATCGATCAGTCGAGCAGGTGGTCGCACGGACATGGTAGAGGTACGCTTGATGTGTAGCGCACGTGCAATCGAGCAGCACTCACACGGGCAGAGTAGAAGTACGTTCGTGTGTAGCGCGTGCGCAGCAGGAGCAACGGCGAGGACGGTACTCCACGGCAATGATGCCAGAATCGTCGGCGCAGGAGCCCCCACTCTGACGGACCGTGGACGCCCTCGCCGTTGCTTCTGCTGCGCACGCAGCAAGTGACCGCAAGGCCGTGACCTACCTCGCATATATTGATCGATCGTCACAACAACATACGTACGAATCAGCTGTTTAGATATGCAGTTCGCGGTCTTCGCACCTTCGTCTCTTTCTCTCTCTCACACATTCACACTCTCACTCTTTCGCACACACTCGCTAGGGCATTCACCTGTCAGCTGTTTATTGTTTCGGCGATCCGCGAGTAACATCCTATCGTTTAACGGTTTTGTAGAATTGACTACACACAAATCCCTACACGATATTACATAATACATCTACAAAAAAGTATAGTGTAACGTCGTACCAACGTGTTGCGTTGGCTTTGCTCGAACGAGCATATCCCCTTCATAATATCCCAACCGAAATCGCGTTTAATCTTGTATACAATGATATGTATATATATATATATATATATATATATATATATATATACTTATACCCGCGAGCGCGAACATAGGGAATCGGAACAGACGCGATAGCCACCGCTACGAGCGAACGCCAGCAAGGCAACCGCAAGTACAGGTGTACGTATACGTCAACCGTCTCCTTGGTCGAACAACGAGAAGTACACGTTGACAATAACAGATTCATCCGTACCTCGTACGATTGAAACAAAGAATGTCACGGTTCACCGAATCCCTATGGTCCGCGCTCTTATTATAAATAAGACAGGATCGCGCGAATTTCTCTCTTCCAGTTTCGGAATTCTTACAGTCTAATCAAGTCGCTCTTCCAGTTCAGTACTCTTTCATTTCGGCTCTATTCCATTTTCGGATCGTCTACGAAGTGCAGGTCGTATTGCTCCATACCATTACGATTATATCATTCTTATGTTTTTACATATATTATTGTATTATGTATTATATTCTTGTTAGAGCTCGCTCTTTCCTTTCTTACGTTTGCACATATATTATTGTGTTATACATATACATTTTGTTCGAGCTTGCTCGTATACTATCGTTGTTATATATGTATATTTAAAATTTTTTGGAAGGTTAAAAAATGTAATTAAAAAAGTAATGGAAAATAAAAATAAAAATCGCTGCACGAGGGGACTCGAAGGCTAGCTCCAGATTGCGATTGAAACGCTCGACGGTTCGACGGCCGAATTTCAGAATCAGTTCGTTTCCGTAAAGCCGCGCGCGGAGCGCGGACGGTTCGCTCAAGTGTGAAACGGGGCTTAACGCGTCGGTATCAATCAGGCGAGGGCGTTCGTGTGTAGCGCGTGGGCAGCAGAAGCAACGGCGAGGACGAGAACGAGGATAACGAGTGGGGATGAGTCAGAGTGGGAAGTTCCCACTCTGTAGCCACTCGGTAGCATGCTCCACGCAGTACGCGGCAGCGGTAGTGGTAAGAGTGGGGGAAGCGAAGGCAGGCATCCCTGGCTGGCTTGTTGAAAGTACGAACTGCTTAAAAAACGTCGAATGAAACAAATATTCACAAATTGATTGTTCATTAAGCCGAGTTTTTACACGGAGTCGACTCGACGTAAACGTTAATAATCCCGTATGAAAGTTAATATCCGATATTATCGTGCATCGTCAGCAAATATGCCGAATTTACAATCGTTATTGTGCAGAATAAAATTACATTTCCAAGCTGTTTTCAAGTTGTTTACGCGCACCGCATGGGAAATTCTTAATGGATGGATTATATTGTACAGTGTGGTTTTCGATAATCACGCGGAGACGTTTTATCCACAGTGAAGTAAACCGATCATGGATGCGACAAGAAGACACGTAGAATCTTGGAGTTCGTCTTCGAGTACCCTGCACCAGGATATAACCAGGGAAATGGGAAAACCATGAACCGTGTTCTTTCTTCTTGCATAATTTGTTCCTTTTGACTTTGATGGTTCCTCGAACGTTTTACGTCAGAGTGGCTTTTATTTCAAACTTTTCATCACTATTTATCGATGGAGATGAAAATAATGCTGATTTTCCATTTTTATTTTAAACAACTATCTTTTCGAAATAAGAAGACTCTAACAGGCCGATAACGTAATATGAACCCATAACCACGGTACCTTGGAACAGAATCATGATGTTTGTAATAAATTGCGAAAGAATGACGTCGAGCTGAATTTTATCGCGTTTCTCGTGCTCGATGCTATTTGCCAAACGTTGTCGATGGTGCTCGAGATCATGGCCGTAAAAGCTAATAAAGATTTAATAAGCAGGAGGCGTGATCTCCGATTGTAACCTGCACTAACTCGCTGTTGTAACCCATCCATTAAGAATTCCCCATGCGGTGCGCGTAAACCACTTTAAAACAGCTTGGAAATTGTATTATGCCCAATAACGATTGTAAATTCGGCATATTTGCTGACGATGCACGATAATATTGGATATTAACTTTCATACGGGATTATTAACGTTTACGCGGAGTCGACTCCGTGTAAACACTCGGCTTAATGAACAACCAATTTGTGAATACAGAAATTCTTCCATCGAAGTCCAGTGCCTACTCACTCCACTGCCGGCCAACGCTGCGCCGCGCCGTAGAGCGGCGATGATTGATCTCGGCTCGGGTATATCGGTATGATTCATACTATTAGTATATACTATTTTACTATATACTATTATTATACTACAGTGTTGGGCAAATTTTATTTTAAATAATAAATAATTAAATAATAAATAAACGTGTAATTTTAATTGCAAATAATAACTAAATTTTTATTTAAATAAAAATTATTTAAATAATTCCAAAAATGATGTAATTATTATTTCTTATTTGCAAATAAAGTACGTGTCTTGCTGCTAAAATTCGATGAGACAGTTTTTATATGTTTCAAGTAAGTTATACACATTTCTTTCTAGTATGAAAGTTCTGCAAGTAAGTATGGACAATACTTTCAACGATTTTGTATCTTTTTATTGCATATCTTTTGGTAATTATTTACATTTCAACACGATTAGTATGTAAATAAGATTTGTTACGATTGTAACACTTTATGAGTAATTATGCTGTACATCAGGGTACGTCCGAGAATTTTTTAAACGCGGTTGTAATTGTCAAGGGTTTGGGCTTACAGCTTGCACCCCTTCTTTTCACAGCATTTTGTTTATCGCGCCAAGCGGCCCTTGCGTTTCGGGCGCGCACGCTTTCCAGACGTAAACACTTGAGATGAACTGATGTTTTTAAAATACTTAAACAAATACAAAATGATACTATATGTGATTTGAAAACGTTGCGGGATCATTAAACATTATAAATAATTTTGGCCAGCTGAATTCAATGAAAAGGTTCGGTTCGGAAGCTTTTCGGTGCAAATGCCCAATTGTCACCACGATGTTTTGAACATTTCGGATAATCTAGCAAGAAAATGTTTCGAACAAAAGTTGATCGATACTCGATCATCTATAAATTCCAATAAAAAAATTTCACAAAATTTTTGTTTTTAAATAACAAATGTGATCATGTTAATTTTTTTAATGCTACTAATAAGGAGAGTGCAAGGTCGATGCCCCTCCGATTTGATTGAAACTTTGTAAAGTTATAGATCTCGTTCTCCTGTTAACGTGTATACCCCATTATAGCCGCAGATACTCTAAAGTTTTTAAGATATTTATACTTAAAGGTTTTCATTACCATGAATGCAGGTTTTATTTCGATGTATATCAAGTACCGTTGTGACTTGGAAGTAGCGTGCCGGAATAGTACGCCGTTGACCAGGTTTCGATTCCTTGTCGGTCAGAGTTTTTTTTATTAATGGAAATGGGTATTTATAATGCAGAAATAACGCACAAGAATTCAAACTGTCTGTTCTTTATTAAACCGAAGAAGAACTAGTCAGAAGACGTCTGTATCGTTAGCAAGCCGAAACTGAAGTGAAGCTACAGAGAAAGTTTTAGGGGAAAGAAAAACCCCTGTTGGGTCCACTCGGAAAAACAGATGTGGGAGGACCCTTAATTTATTACTCAGGCCCTCTTTGAATTTGAAGGTTGCAGGCCTTCCACTTCTGACCCGAGTCAATGACAAAGACCCGAGGACCGATAAATATTCCGGGACACTCTTAGTATCCTTCAACACTCGACTTAATTTTGCAGATGTTCCAACAAAAACCATTCCATAGACAATTCACCTGAGACCCAATCAGTACCCCCCCACTATGCGCCGATTAGACCCATTATATATATGTGTATGCCCGATGAGCCACTGTAACGATGGTAATAAAACGATTGTCTTTTCCCACGAACACATGTCATTTCGCTTCACCTCACCTTTTAAGTCGTAAGATATATCTTTTCACGAGTTAATCTTTCTTTTATTTCAATCGCGGTAAAGCACGAGTGTTAGTTCGATGACTATACGTTAGTTTTCTTCTTTCCTCGATTGTGCCGCATGACACCTGCTACGACTTCAAATACATCTGATAGCAGTAAATTATCGGACGTCGCAGTTTTAGATGACCATGTGAACACAGAAATTCATTTGATCAGTCAAGCAGAATTAAATGATTTAGTGCGAGACTTGAATTTGACTAAGGAGAAGGCAGAAGTTTTAGGTTCCAGACTTCAGCAGTGGAATCTCCTTGAACATGACACGACTATTTCACATTTCCGAAAACGAAGTGAAGGATTAAAGAAACATTTTTCAGTACATGACAGTCTGTGTTATTGTCCAGATACAGATGCATTATTCAGAGAATTAAAATTTATACATCGACCGGAAGAATGGAGGCTATTCATCGACTCATCAAAAAGAAGTTTAAAAGCAGTATTGCTTCATATTGGAAATATTTATCCATCAATTCCCATTGCATACGGCGCCAAATTAAAAGAAACCTACGATATTTTTAAAATGTTATTCGAAAAAATTAGTTATACTACCTACTGTTACATATACCGTGAAGAAGGAAAGGATGGGGTTCCCTCGAGAAATAATCCTTTTTCTTCTTTATAACTTGAAGTTTATTGAATAAGCCACACCAACAGATTGTAAACAGGAGATCGCGCTTACAGAAAGTATACGTCTTTACTAAATAACTGACGGCTCGAAAGTGAGTCCCGCTCAATGAGAGGGTTCCTTATATAGATTCTCTATGAGGACCTTTGGTCTGCACTCAAATGTGTCACCGGAAATGTAACACTGCCGTTCTTAGACCACCCAAACATTTGAGTCAGCTTTGGGCAAAAGGGCGAAGGAATCTTATCGGGAAGGGTGATACCGCATAACACTACAATTGGTATGTATGCGCAGATTTGAAGGTGATTGCAATTGTTACGGGACTGCAAGCTGGATATACCAAACATTGCTGTTTCTTGTGTGAATGGGATAGCCGGGCTAGAACGAAGCATTATACTGTCAAAACTTGGCCAGTATGAAAGACCCATATTCCAGGGTAGAATAATATTAAGTACGAACGTTTAGTCCATCCGAATAAAATATACTTACCTCCATTAAATATAAAATTAGGTCTAATAAAAGCATTCGTCAAATCCATAAATAATGATACACCGGCATTTAAATATTTACAAACAAAATTTCCACAAATTTCCGAAGCAAAAATAAAAGAAGGAATCTTTGTAGGACGACAAATAAGAACACTCTTAGACAATGAAGAATTCTTCAACACAATGAGTGAGTCTGAAAAAAGAGCCTGGACAGCTTTTGAAAATGTTTGCAAAAATTTTCTGGGAAAGAATCGCTCATCAAACTACGTTCAAATAGTGAAATAACTAATAGATTCCTTTTATAAGTTGGGATGTAATATGTCTCTCAAAATGCACTTTTTACATTCGCATTTAGACTTTTTTCCGTGCAACCTTGGTGATGTGAGTGATGAACACAGTGAAAGGTTCCATCAAGACATTTTGGTTATGGAAAAAAGATACTTGGGAAAAGATAGTACAACCATGCTTGCAGACTATTGTTGGAATTTAATGACAGAAGCGGAAATATCTCACAAACGTCAGTCAAAAAGAACGAAAGTTTAGGTATGTTTTCTATCTTGTAAATTCCTATTTTTCTATAAAATAATAAATAAAGAATAAATATATTAATAGAATGGGAATAGAGTAAAAAATAATAAATAACAATAATAAATATAACATTTAAATAAGCTGACATAATTGCATCGACGTTACGGCGCGCGCCGCGCTGCGACGTATCCCGTCGAACGACCGTGCTAGCTAGTGGGAGAGCACCACTGACGGCAACTCATGTCGGGTGAAGATATTTTGCTTTCTGGTTCGAAAAAAACGTCGACCATGCAAACTTCAAAGGGGGGTTTCTCAAGATAAAAGTCTACTCTTTCGCGTGGTATAGTTCAATTTTTCGCTGGACCCTTATTTTTTGAGATAAATTCGAAAATATCCGCAAAAATTGGTGCAAAAGTGGTGCCTCTCCGTCTTTAATCATTGTTTAAACATGTTTACACAATCATAATGTATTAATATTGGATATCACTGTATTCGGGAAAGTCTACAGAATCTTTTGCTATAAAGAACAATTCAATATCTTTTATAATAACATCACAATATTTGTTTAAAGTTGAAAAATATCTTTTTTTTAACTCCATTTTCTCAAAAACTGGACGTATAGGAAAAAAATTAAAAACAGATTCGGAATCAGCGCGGAAAACTCTATAAGAATCACATAGTGGGAATCGAAATACTTTTAAAAAGTTGAAATTTGTTGGACAGTGTTATCTGCGGGGCAGCTATATGTATGTATGTCAAGGTTGGGTACTTCTGGGACTACCCTCGTATTATTATAGTATAATGTTTGTTTGTGTTTGGACTCATTTTCATCAGAAAAATATTGACTATTCATTGATCATATTTTCATATTATAATGATATATTATTACAGAAATTTTTTTCCATGTGTAACAAACCCTGTCGGGAAGAACAATGGACAAAAAGAATATTCAGTCTTACATATATTAATTTATTTAAATTTGCGCTCCTCTGACAATTTTCTTACATTAATCGTTTTAATTGCTAATATAAATCACGATTAGTTTTTCGTTTGATGTTAATTGAAGTATTAAAACTGCTAAAGTTACATTTCATGCAATTTTAAATCGTTCTCGAACAAATTCTAATCGTTCGCAAATCATCTCAAATTGCATTGATGTAAAAATTATAAAGCATTTCAAGTAAAAACAAATTTGATTTAATCTTAATAATTGCGTTCACGTAAATATTGAATTGAATCATAAATAACTTCCGCGGACAAGTATAAATTAAGGGCCCGTTCAGACACGGCGCGATTTGAACCGCGTCAAAATTGACAGTCGTACAGGATGAGGCGTTCACCGTGCCGACATGCAGGAGAGGGGCAAAGTTTTAGTTTAGTACATACGAAGATGGAAATCGCGCGGAATTGATTTCCTGCGGTTCAGAGGCGGCAGCCGCACGGATCTCTAGACAGCGCGGTTACGTGTGAACGAATCCATAGACGCCAATGTAAATAAGGTCCGCGCGGTTTCCGCCGTGTCTGAACGGGCTCTAAGAATATAAACTTAGGGTATATACGTTGATTCAGCGAATATCGATTATCAAGTGTTCTACAAGAAATTCAAAACACAAAATCGGAAATTATTTTTGATTTATCCTAATATTTTATAGTGAATATACAATAATAAATGTCGCCCAAGGAACTTTAGTTTCCTCAACATTCAGACGACGAATTCAAATTAGGAGGGGAGAGTTTCTTGGTTCTAGTGAGACGATCCAACTCCACCGCTGCGTCATTCGACACGGCTGATTTTTCCACTGGAGGAGAATCTAAAATAAGAATGAAAATAAACGTATAATTAAAAAGCTCTTGATTACAATCGCAATGCATTACAGTAAACTATATTTACCAATTTTTATTGGACTTGTGCCTACACTACCTGGTGATCCAGGTGATCCAATCTTCTTATGGAGCAGCGAGTTGAAGAAGTTCGCTAAAATACCCTCACCAGACTGAGAAGTTCCAGTTGCTTTTGGATCCAGCTTTTTATTTGGAGAAGCGACCTACGCGATAAGAATTTAATGTTTGCCGAATCGTATTCTCTGTCACATACCCATGACAGATCATACCACATTGATTAGAACATGCTTTCAAGTGTTAAAGCATTTAGCGGTTGTACAAACTAGTCACCCGAATTAATATTCGGATGCTCTAAAAAAGACGATAACTTTTTAAATATTGTATTATACGATTTGAACTTTTTTGGGAAGCTAGAGCACTTAGTTTAGCACAGGATGTGAAAAGAAATTTTTTAGAAAAAAGTTGTAAAATGCAACTTTTAGTATTTTTTTTCTACAATTCTGATCTATTGCTATTTTTGAAAAAAGATTTTTTCACATCCTGCAGTAAACTAACTGCTCTGGCTTTCCAAAAATATAGTACAAACAGCAAAAGTATAGTATAATATTTAAAAAGTTATCGTCTTTTTTAGAGCGTCCGAATATTAATTCGAGCAAACTGTATGCATTAATCAAACAAATTCTATACACAGGATGTACACGCTTGAATATTTTCAAAACTGTTAGCGACAACGATGAATGTTTCAGATAAAAATCAAATACTCTTTCACAGGAGAAATATTTCATTGTAAGTAAAAGATATCATGCCATTTTGAAATCGAAATATCTTTTAAAACAATGGTTTTTTCAGTGCATCGAAAAATCTATGATTCCGCAAATTGCACAACTTTTGTCCGAAATATTTTCTTGAAGTAACTAACAGTTCCAAAAAATGTTTCAGCCTCCAAGTGACTCGCAATGTGTTTAATTAACTTCGTTAAAACTAAACTGTACTTCGAGTGTATAGTTACAAAGTACAAACATTAAACGATGCAGTCACATCAAGATGAATTAGTAACGTATATGAAAATGAACGACATACAGTGATTTTTAATGAACGAGAAGCTAACCATGAAGTTTTATGAAAAAAAGCTGCATTCACTCAGAAAATTAAATGAAATTCATTAAACATGTTCAATGTACTAAGAATATCTAGATCAAATGTATCTTGATGCAAGTAAGCATTGCTTGTTACAGGGGAAGAGTACGGTGATCATACTCATGATACCACTGTATACATTAGCTACAGAAACATTGTTTTTCAACGCTGGATGGTTATCGATCACGTGTGTATAACATGAGAAGCATGCTCCAATTATAAATGGTATAACCTGAATCACCGGTCCTGTGCTTGCCTGATTCCTCAATGTTGGAGAGCGGGTTGGATCTCTCAAGCCTAGCAATTCGATCTGCTGCTTTGCTAGAAACGATTGCTCCTCTTCGGCTTGCACTTCCACTTCCCTTGCAACACACTGTCTCGCAAAAATATGTGATAATTAGAGCTATGCGAGAACCCGAAAATATAAAGAATATATTCGAGAATCTTGAAGCTTTCAAGAACCGTCCCGACCCGGGATTTTCGGGTTCTCGCACATCTCTAGCGATAATTAATTCTCTTTTTTATAGTAATCTCAAATAACACTGTCCAACAAATGTTGGACAATGTTCCGCTGTATACGCACTCTTCTGTTAATCGGCGGCTGTGCTATAACATCTCTGTAATAGTCATCAGGTTTCATTGATTGCAAGTTCTCATGAAGAATACTGATCTTCTTCATATTGTCCCAACCAGCTGGACTGTAATGAAATAATAATTAATACTATGCTGAACACGAGAATTATAATAAAGGATGGTATATGTACATTAGAACTGCATCCTTCTCGACCACTAAAGCAGGTGTTCTAAATGGTAAAGAATAAATTCTGTGTGTAAGGTATTTGTACAATAGATCACAGTTCTTGTCCTCTTTCGCTGACGTATAAAATAGTCCTGCACCATACTGTAAGCAGAATCGACGTATCCACTGTTGCATAAAATCAAAATGTTCATCCCTAAAATAATTAAACAATTATAGACTTCTTTGAATTTCGATGGCTTTAATTTTCAAGTATTATAATCTCACTTGTAGTCGTGCTCTTTTTCTAGGGTGGTCATGTAATCAGTTTTCGTAATAACAACAACAACATCGAGACCCAAGTTTGTTGTGAGTACTGCCTCCGGTAGTGGTAAATTGTCAATTGTTTCATCATCTAGATTGCGACTGGTGCGTCTCAGAGGACTACCAGGATCCAGTTCGTCTCCTGGCTCTGTATAATCTTGCCACTTCTTAACGTCTAACCAATAAAGAAACATTAAAGTGTTTTAAATTAAGTTTATTAATGTAACACATATTGTAACAATCTACTTACTAAATTGTCTGCACCGTTGTCTAGTATCGTTATCTAGAGGCAATTTATCGATATGATCCCCTAGGAGCGCAGCCCAAGATTGTAACTGATAGAGAATATCCCACGGTGTCGTCATAGCAGCCACTAACATGACAAGAGTGTGTGGAAATCTTTCTGCATTCAGCGCAAACCTCAAAAGATTTGCATGTCCTGGATCGCCATCCAAAATCCACACAGATAATCTTGTCTGGTCTAAGGAAAAGATTATTTAGTGCTTCTGTTTTCAATATGCTAATTTTCGTGAGAGTGTTATGAACATGTTAAACGCCACACCATTTCAGCTCTCCCTATCTAAGCAGCTTTATGAAAATAGCCACATGCACAGCTTTATACTTCCGAATAATGCAAATTATGCCTCATAAATGTAAAAATAGGACTTTTGAGGGCGACTGTGACCTAAATCTGTCATCTAGAGCTTTTGACTACTGAAAAACCCCATCTTTGGATTACGAAAAATGAGAAGGCACATCTGCATCCTTTTAATTGTGGAAACGAGTCTACGCCCTCAACGTGTTAATATTGAATTAATATTACCATCTCTATAGTCATCTCTCACATCGATGTACGCAAACTCCAACCCAGAACCCTTCTTTGGGTCCTCTACACCTTGTAATTTAGCGATAAGAGTAGTCTTTCCACTTTCATTGTCCCCTACAAATAAATGAATGTTTGCTAGACATATTTTATTAACATTACAGTAATTATGGAAATTGTGTTCACCTAACACAAGAATGTTCTTGTTCGAAGGCAATTTGTTGTTCCCACTGTTCTGTACCTCAGCCAAAATAGAGGACCTGCAAAAATCAAAAAACCATCATAGTTCGAGATAATTAAAAATTCTAAACACGATCTTGGAAACGAATATAATGCAAGATAAGCGTGTGTAAAGTGTTAGACGTATCTATGAATATGTGAACGCAATGAGTTATAGTATTAGCAGAAATTAATTTTACGAACGTACCACAAATTGTCTTTATTGTTTGGATCCTCCTTTTTCTTCGCCTGAAACCCATTACTCTGCAACATTATGTCAATCGCTGTCGCTGCCATGACAAGTCTAATCGACTATGATATGATCGAGCCGTAGCACCACCACCACCATGGACCCAGTAATGGTAGGTAAGGCGCTTTTTTTTGCGCATGCGCGCAGTGATGCCAGAATCGTGGACGCGAGGACCTTTCCCCTTCGGCAGAAGACCCCCCCACTCTGACGGACCGTGGACGTACCGTCCTTGACATTGCTTCTGCTGCGCACGCGCTACACACGAACGTACCTCTTCCATGTCCTCTTCCATATGACTACCTACTCGACTGATCGACGCCGTCGCGATATTCCTTCGATTTTCACGTTGCCGAAGTTTCGAAAGCATGAGGCGAAAAGTCGGAATCTGGAGACAGCGCGCATTTGAATCCCGGGACGGCGCGGCGCGGTGCACATTTTGCTATAACTTTTGAGCTAAAAGAGATATCTTTTTTACGTGATATCGATGGATAAATTATATATATATATATCGCACATTTCGAATCGTCCGAAGCAACTTCTTCTAGCCAAACTAGAATAATGAATATAAAAACAAATTATATAAATGTATTTATTTAGAAATTATTTAAATTATAAATAACAATAAATAACTACTTAAATAATAAATGTATAAGGCCGAACACAATACGGGATACAGAATGACAGAACCGTAACCGATATAATCCAGAACCGATATTCTCGTAACAGTTATAACATCCTTTCGGTTCTTCTAATTAACTGTTTCAATCACACCCGATTTATAACAGTCTGAAAAAGTTATTTTCACTTTCACAACCGTTTCAATCCCTGATTTATACACAAGTTTGTCGCGTTCACAAAGTTTTAAACTATTACCTTTGCACGCGTTTACGAATTTGTGAGGTCATTTATTCCTCATTTATTACACCTTGGTAGGTACATTTTGCAATTAACAAACAGCCACAAACGTATTTCCAGTTTTCTTTATCGCGTTTCTAACATTTCTTTTATTAGGAATTATATTTATCGATAAAAAAATAAGTATACCTTAATATTTATATTGTGTCCTATAATATTGCAAATAGACTTGAACGTAGGGGTCCATTTAAGCCCTGAATGACCACGACGGCGAAAGGAAAATTATACCTTTCGTAGTCAGATTGCATAAAAAAACATTTCCAAGACCGTTTGAAAATACATATTGAAAATACATATGAGAGAGAGAGTGCGATATATATATATATATATATATATATATATATATATATGTAGAATTTTTCTAGAATTTTTAAGTATACCATTAAATAGGGAAAATGTGGAAAAACCAATAATTAGTTTTTACCCTTTCACTACCCTCCTGGTTGAGATAAAGAGTTCAAACTTACGAATATACATGTAATATATATTTAAATTTTTTGGAAGGTTAAAAAATGTAATTAAAAATGTAATGGAAAATAAAAATAAAAATCGCTGCACGCGGGGACTCGAAGGCTAGCTCCAGATTGCGATTGAAACGCTCGACGGCTCGACGGCCGAATTTCAGAATCAGTTTCGTTTCCGTAAAGCAGGCGTGGATGTGGATGGAGAGTGCTAAAAATAGATTGTGGCTGGCGCAAGCGCACAAGCAGCATACGTTCGTGTGTAGCGCGTGCGCAGTAGAAGCAACGTGTCGACGACGGTGCGTCAGAGTGGGGGGTCGAGTCGGCTGAGCGAGCGGAGGGGAAAAAACCCACGACCCATGATTCTGGCATCACTGCATGAAGTTGCGAACCTAATCCAAAAATTTTGTACTTTATCAGAAACTTTGTTGCACATTGTAAAATGTTTTTCAGCGGACTCTAAACAATTGGAGCAACAATTTGATGTAAAGACGTTACATAGTGATTAAAAAAGATGGTAGGCATTTTAAATGAATCTGACAGCGAAGATGAGTTGCCTCCCGGTTGGGAGGAAATGACAACTAATGATGGAAACGTTTATTATGTAAAGTAAATCAATTTTCCATAAATATTACAATTTATTACATCACTGATTTTTCATAGAAAATTCGTTAGGATAATTGCAATATTCTTTTAGTCATTACACGAAAGGCACGCAATGGACACATCCGAGGACTGGTCGTCAAAAAATCATAGAAGGAGGTATACCGCTAAATGGATTTATAAATTATCATAAATCATTTCATAGAAACTTTCTAATACCATTTGTTAATAAGAATTACCAACTGGCTGGGAGAGGCGTGTAACAGAAGATGGCAATGTATTATTTTTCGACCAGACAAACCAAATAACAACGTACACTGATCCACGCCTGGCATTTGCTACTGAATATGGAGCATCCTCTCAACCTGTACGACAGCGCTTCGATGGGAGGAGCACAGCCTTGGCCGTATTATATGGTCGAGATCTGCGAGACAAGATTGCCATTGTCACGGGAGCTAATACGGGCATAGGTAAGAATAATAACAATTACTTTAGTGTATACACTAAATAGCAGTGTAATGTCACTCTTACAGGATTCGAGACTGCTAGATCATTAGCTTTGCATGGTTGCAAAGTGATTTTAGCTTGCCGAGATGTGAAGAAGGGTGAAGAGGCAATACAAAAGATCCATAAAGAAATGGATAATAGTTGTGAGATATTGGAATTAGATTTGTCTTCGTTGCACAGTGTTAAAGAAGCTGCTGAGAAGTTCAAACAAAAATACAAGTAAATTCGCATTGTTAAAAAATTTATTTGGTCACAGGTTTCAATAGTTTATACTTTCAGAACTCTTAATATATTGATACTGAATGCTGGAGTCTTTGCAAAAAAACTATGAGCTCACCAAGGACGGTTACGAATCGACATTCCAAGTGAATCATCTTTCCCATTTTTATTTCACCCTTTTGCTGGAGCAACCAATTCGGAGTTACCGTAACTCTAGAGTAGTGGTAGTATCTAGTGAATCCCACAGGTTGTACTCGAAAAATTTCTGAATTATCTCACGAAAAATTGTATGAAATTTTAATTAATGTTTCTCAATAGGTTCTCATCGCTTCAGACAGTTGAAGATTTTCATAAACAGACACTGTCTCCCCCTGCATATAAATATTGGTTTATGGCAGCATACAATAACTCTAAATTGTGCAATACTTTATTCGCACAAGAATTGGCAAGACGTTGGACCACTGTCAGTGTATTTAGTTGTCACCCTGGCAATCTGGTTTCATCTTCCTTGGCACGTCACTCCTGGATGATGCGAATCCTGTTCATGCTAGTGAGACCGTTCACAAAATCATTGGTAGGGAACTTATTTACCCAAAGTCTGAATTTTTGTGGGAATTAAGGGGCTAGGCTCGTTTCCAGAATTGCAAGAGTGTGGGATGCGCCTTCTGATTTCTTGATAACGCAAAGATGGGGTTTCTCAGTAGTCGAAAGCGCTAGATAAAAGGTCAATCCACGATCACCCTCAAAACTACTATTTTTACGTTTACGAGGCGTAATTTACATTATTCGGAAGCATACAACTGCGGATGTAGCTATAATAATAGAATGATGCAAATTTCGCCTCATAAACGTAAAAATAGGACTTGTGACGGCGATTGCGGCCTAGATTGATCTTTTATCCTGGAAACGAGACTACCCCCGTAACGTAAAATAAATTTTTCAGCAACAAGCGGCAAGCACTCAAGTCTTCTGTGCGACCGCTCCAGAATTGGAAGGCCTAACAGGAGTTTATTTCAACAATTGCTATCGGTGCGAGCCATCGAACGCTACACAGGATCCCGCGCTTGCATCAAGATTGTGGTCTGTTAGCCAAGAAATGATTGTAAATATCATGAAGAAGGACAAGCTTTGGGAAACTGCGTCACGCAAATAAAATGGACTGTAAAATATAATATTGAACGAGAAAGACGCTATCGATAATAAGAAATTAATTTGTAATTTTCTAGAATGTGAATAAAGATTTCTCATCAAACAAGTAACTGATTAACGTGAAAACAATACAATCTCGCGCATTCAAGGGCCTCATTCAATACTTTTAGGATCAACGAAATGTGAAAATTTTTAAATTATTTACAGCCACGATTTACAGCAACTAAAGTGTTTCGGGAAACACATTCATTATGCATAATTATGTGCACAAATTTTTAGAATCTACTGTCGGCACTATTTTCGGTAAAGACATAACTTGCAGGGAACCGGTGCATCGTTGTGATGATCATCAACCGGGTGTTTTAATGGAATTCGGCAGAACAGGTGTAAAAGTAAAATTTCAATAATCAATTACAGATAATACAATTTTGATTTAATTTTCTTCAGCATTACTGTTGAAGGTTATCGTCATCGCAAATTCCTGTCGTGTTTATTTAAACATTTTTGAATATATATTGTTTCGAAATGAACGTTAGGTGGCGTTCACTTACGAAACATGCCAAAACTTTCGTCTGTCGGATTACATGTTAGCCAATGTTAGCAAAAGCTTCATTTCTGCTGAATGAAATCCAATATTCCCGTGAATATTTCATTTTATTTGTGAATGAAGTGTAAATTCTACTTAAGAGTGATTATTCGAACAAATTCCGTGTAAAATGCAGCGGACAATGGTAATTACATGGTTATATAAATATCCATTACGTCGATTAAAATCTATGTATCATCAGTAAAACGTGGTACATTGTCTATAAATTCTTAGAAATGTAAAAACCACGATTAAATAAATATTTATATGAAGTTTTTCAAGAAATTCTTGATGCCGTGCGGACTGTGTGCTGCAGTGCCAGTCATGAAACCTGTTAATCCAACAGAGGAGCAGCCAAAACCATGCTCCTCCGAAGCACAGTCAACGAATCTGATAAAACCATCTGAGCTGCCCATTTACTCCACAGATGCTGGGTATTCTAAACAGATGCCATGGTAAAGCGCAAGTAATTTCATATCGACAAATGCATTTTGATTCCTCTTAAAAAACGTTTGCCACATTAAATAGTAAATAATGTTGTATGTTATTTATAATCTTTTCTAGCACAGAGCATCCTCCATCAGTAGTCGAGGAGAACATCCGCAAAGTGCGTGTACAATTGCAAGGGCTCAGACATGTGACTGACGGTGTCTCGCAGCAAGTTTCTGCAGCTGTAGATAATTTTAATTGTAGGTATTCGTAATCAGAGCTAGGTGAAATACTATTGGATTGGAAAGAAAGTTCGTAGCATTTCCAAAGGTAATTGTGCATAAAAGGTTCCACCTCACCGATTTCGATGATTTTTTAATATGTTATCAGAGTGAAGATTCTGAACAACTTTTTCCTATACATGTAACCGCCGCTCAGCCTTAGTTTTTGAGAGATTTGCGAAAAACTGCAGCTACTACTACATTTAATTTTGCCTATACGTGCACGCCCGTGCTGTGCGTATCTCTCAGCATGATGCGACCGCTCGTCAACTGTTTCTACAGATATATCACTACGATCGTCGGACGATCCATATATAAGGTAAGCTTCCAATTTTGAAAGACTACTTCTGTATTTCCGTATGCGTGATCGGACTGGCCTGACGGCCGGCCCTCTCCGCCCCCCACCACCTAACCCTAACTAATTCTGATCGCATAATCTTTCCATTCTATATAGCCGTCATACAGAATTTGAACTACATAGTAATGGAAAAAATCATGCGATCAGAATTAGTTAGGGTTAGGCAGTGGGGGCGGAGAGGGCCGGCCCGACTACGCATACGGGTTACGAATATCCAGGAGTAGTCTTTCAAAATTGAAAGCTCACCTTATACATATGTATATTGTCGTATATAGAATCCACACGTGTTTACAAAAAAAATAAACAGAAAATGGATTTTTCGGGTTGTCCGCTCAGAAACACTCTGTAGGTGTGTGTGGTGTCGTCGTAATATAATATGTACTCATTCTTCATCATCATATGATTTAAAAAGTTCACGCGGTATATAGATCGTTCGGCGATCGTAGTGATATATCTGTAGAAACAGTTGACGAGTGGTCGCATCATGCTAACGCATACGCACAACACGGGCGTGCACGTATAGGCAAAATTCAATGTATGTAGTAGTATCTGCAGTTTTTCGCAAATCTCTCAAAAACTAAAGCTGAGCGGCGGTTACATGTACAGGAAAAAGTTGTTCAGAATGTTGAGTTTTACAACACATTTAAATTTTATCAAAATCGGTGAGGTGGGACCCTTTATGCACAATTACCTTTTCAAATTAATAATCGAAGATAAAATTAAGGTATTTATTCATATGTTTATTCAATAACACGAGAAGTTACCTTGAAAATGATAAAAACTAGTAGGAGAGATTTATTGAATAAATCTATTGATCAATATCTGAATTTTAGCTTTCAATTTTAATTTACAAACGCTACAAACTTTCGTTCCAACCCAATATTCTAAATGTTGAATTAGTAAATAGTCTATTTTATTTGAAATCATACGTGCACTTTTAATAATAAAATATTGGATTTGTTAGAAAAAGCTTTTAAAGTAGTATTCTATTTGAGGGATTCTTAAAATAGTAAGAGTTTGATTTATTTTTTCTCTTATTCGTATCTTGTATGTTATTTGAATTGTAGAACAACAATTATTAGAAATTAATTTAAAAGTATTTGAAATATATTTAAAAATACTGTTATATTAATTTCAACCTGTTAAACATATTAAGGAAAATGAATTTTTATTTCACTCCAGTTTGTTGTAATTTAGATACAAAATTTTTATTTTGCATAAAGATCCACAGTCTACTTGTAAGTAAATAATGTTTCATTTCTGCAGATATCATTGACTACCTACAAGACCAAGCAAATTTTCTACCACGAGTTGGAGCTGTTGGTATTGGAGGCTTATCAGGACTGATACTGGGTCTCCGAGGAGGTTTTTTCAAGAAATTGCTGTACACAGCAACAGGTGCTGGTGCAGTTGGAGTAGTTTGCTTCCCAAAGGAAGCGAAGGAAGCATATAGTATGGTGGAGTACTATGGACAAATTAGTTATAACTTTATTTACGGAGGTATGTTTTATTCTTCTATTAACGAACATTATAATAATAATATTAATGGCGTTATTTGCGAATATGACAATAATTTCAGTTAAACCAGGAGATAGCAAAGAGGAAACTTTGTTTAAGGAGTTGCCATTACTTAAAAGTGTACTTGAATCGGAATACTTTCAGTTGATAAAAAAACCTTTTGAAAAAATTTCTGAAATGAAGGAGGTAGGATGCAAAAACACTGATTTATTATTGCATCATTCCTCCTGTACTCCCAGTTGCAATTAATTTAATCCTCAGTCCTAGACAAATGTCTGTACTTTAATCATTGATTAAATTTGAACTTTCAAAGTTATTTACGAGATGGCTATTATAAATTGCATATAGATAAACTCTTTTTGAAACAATTTTGACTATAGATCTCGAAACACCCAACGAAAACGCTTTGGAAGTCCGCACAACTTCGTTTCAACAGAATAACGATAACAATTCCAAACACCTAGATCCAATCGCATTAGCAGAAACTCCACACATGGAGAAGATGCAAAATTCGAACAGTCAAAATACGTGGATTAAGAGGAAGTAACTGTTTAGGTACCATTTCCACTCCCACCTTTCTGAAGTCCTGCAAAATCACCATTACGATTCACCATCATCATATGATTTTCATATATTTGTTATCGTATACTGATAATAATTGTTTTATTTTAGGGAAAATCGCCTGAAAGTAAATCTGAAACGAAGAAGGAATGAACTATGATGTATAGTAGTAAATAGCAAATATTACATGGTAAGACTAATTTATACATACACGTGATTAAATTATATAATGATTTACTAGAATTGTTGCATGTACTAATAAAAATATAAAATATCTGTTATTACAAATCTCTGTTCAATCAATCCAATAAATAATTTCCTTTGATGAAAATTATTCAAAAAATGAAATAACATGACAAAATTTTTTTTATTCCTTTCATACGAATTTTGCGCATTTTTCAAAGTTTTTTGCGCAATTTCTTCGCGCGAGTTTCTATTCTTGCATATGCACAACTTTATCGCGCAAAATATAAAAAGCATTGTTCCGAGATATTGATATATAGAGTATGTATAGCAGGATGGGCATTTTTGCCTCAATTGAGAAGACTGTCCACTAGGGTGGACCTTAGCTATACTTGATGAAAATTATTTTGCAAGATTTTTTCCTAGGTACCCCCCAGAATTGTGACAACTGTTGAGGAAATGATCTGGGAAAAATTTGGAGCCGATTGGATTTTGGAAAACCGGCGCTCAACGAACATGAAAATTTTTTTTTTTTAATCTTGACAAAAATATACGTTATAGTATATCGTTGAATTTGTGTTTTTTTTCTCTGTAAGAATACATATATAGCATAATCAGTTGTTAATGTTAATCAGTTAAAAATGCATTGAAATCTGCGGATTTTTTTCCTAGATTTTTACTCTACTTTGGACACTAATATTGTTAGATATAAACATAATCTCGTTAACCTGCTGGGTCTCGACGCAGCTCCAAGCGTTGTGTTTGCCCGTAACCTGTAGGTCAGGGGCTCTGCTGGCTGGGTGCGGTGGTAGGCTGTGGTAGGCTCTGTCAGACTGTGTTATCTGGGATATTTAGTTCTCGATCTATTTATACTTGCAGTGCAGGTTAGGTTGATCACTGTCACATGCATGGTACAGTGAAATCGTCGATTGATAGCGAAGAAACATAAATTTTTATGTTTATTTATACGTGATCCTCAACTGTGATTGCATTTATTTTTTGTATATTTATATTTCAAAACAGGGGACAATGAATTCCAACAAAGCAAAATTATCGAAAAGTATATTGGACATGAAAGTAAGTTGAGAAGTTCTGTAAGTTGTATATAACTTGTTCTTTTTTTTGTATTCATAATTATAAATTGTTTTTCTAGTTTATGAAGCGTACAAAAGAAAAAATCGAAAAGCAACTGTTTGAAGAAGAAGGTGAACAGTATTTTGGGAATGAGTTGACGAAGCGTATGATGAAGGATTCGTAAGTTCTTTCATACTCATAACTAGTTTACCAAACAAAATTATACTAAATTTATTTTTCATTTCAGGGAGAGATTCATCATGGAGCCTAGTTATATTTTCTGCGAGAAATTAATCGATGGCAGAGTAAGTTACCAAGGAATGAATCCTGAGATTGAGAAATTAATGGAACACGAGCAAGCCAAAGAACGTGTTGCGATGGAATTGAAAAAGGAAACAGATATATCGGATGAACAAATGGTAAAACATTGGAAAGGCATGAAGAAACTAAAATCTGAACATAAATACGAAAAGCAGTCGCATAGAGACAGTATTAAATCTGCTGAACCAACGTCGAAGAAGCCAAAGTTTCTGAAACCTCAAGACTAGTGTTAAATATTAATTATTTGTATATATATATATATATATATAATTGCTAGCTGTTAAGTTCTCCTGTAAAGACTGTATTTACTTCAATTCACATTTATGGATCCTCTTTATTAATCATTGTGTCATATTCGTTGCACAAATTTCTGAAAGTTAGCACAGATAAATTCTGCTCATACTTTTCCAATCCTTTTTCCCAAAGTAAATTGAAACTGTTATCAGGAAACTGAACACCTATATTTTCAAATATACCTTTCATCTCTTCTTTATTCCGTGGCTATAAAAAATAATTTCAGTTACTAATTCTCAGATTGTTTATACATACTTATACATACTTTGGTAAGATCATTTCTTCCCAGGCCATGTCGGGTAAAGGCAGATGGAAAAATGAGATCATAAGCCGTAGTTCCATCTTTCAAAGTTCTATGCACACCTTCCTCTGCAAAATAACCATATCAAACAAGCAAGTACAATGATAGTAATAAAAATCATGTATTTCACTATCTTCATACTAACTCGTAATATCTGTTTCTTCTGTATTTCCAATTGTATTTTTGTATGTAGTATGACAACACTGACACTCCAAAGGAGTCCCTAAAAGAATAACAAAAAATACGGGTAAATAGTATCTTTTTTTATAGATTTTTTTAAAAAGATATACTAAAATGCATTACTCTTAATTTTTGGTAGTGATGGAAAGTCATATTTCCAATTTAAGAGATTTAGGAGTTGTGTATAATTAACATTGTTCTCTTTACGTATCCCAAGAAGATCTAATAGCGGTGTTAAATATGTTTTCTTTATGTACATTTTGTATTTGGCTAATACAGAAAAGACTATGTCTTCTGACAGTATTCCTACGTAATCCTATAAAGGTATGTATTTATTAATTATTAAGCGTACTTATAATAATTATGCATATTACTTTATCAAGACTGGATAGTTCTTCATAAATATCTAAAAATGAAATTTCTGGGGTTTGTTTCTTGAACTTCTGACGTAAAGTGTTTATATTCTGCAAGTACTTCTGCTGTTCTATGACATCATCATTAACAGGACTATCAGAGATAATATTTGTTTGCTCTCTTTTGATTGTCTTTCCATGAACCATATCCATAAACACTTCTGCTTCTTTCAAATTTCTAAAAACAGAACATTCTTAGATTATTATACTACATTTTATTTAGCGTAAGTACATATTACCTTACTTTTCCAATATGATCATGTGTACGCTGTTTATAATCAGCTAGGATGGGATTAGCAAGCACAGAGGTAGGAGAACAGATCCATGTTAGCAATTTTTTTACCCTTGTGCCATTATTATCTGTATTATGGTATTTTCCAAAACGAAAATTTTGATCGAATGGTTGCTTATAGCTAGAAGTATAATCGAAGAAGTAGCAAATACATAAAGCATTTTTCATTTTATTATTCCATACTTTCTTTTAATTTGCTCTGCAGGCAGGTAACTGTTATGGCTTTTCTTATACATTTCCAGAATATCTGGATTCACAATATCCATTTGGTTTGCTTTTGCCTGAAGCAATTCAATCATGGATGTCTCTAATTATTGGGACATATACAGCTGTTGTTAAAAATATATTTTGTAAAGATTTAATTGCAGGTGTTAGAGCTTTGTACCAAATTTAGTTTTCTTCCCGAAGATTGTTTCCCATGGGTTCATGTCAATCGGAAGGTTTGGAGTTTGGTAATGTGTTTTGCCAACTTCTTTATTCCAGTAGCTGTTCATCACAGTGTTTCTTAGTTCATAAATCAGGGTTTGGAACTGTGATTCTTGGTCTGCTTGCAAACATTCCTTTACCTTAAATTATTACATCTTATCGTGTATTAATTGTTTATTATATTGTATCATATAAATTGATTATAATCTTACACCAGCAGTACTTTTAGCTGTGCCACTATGCACCAGTGCATTTTCTGCTTTTTTCTCATTATAGTCAAGCATGCGTTTCAAGGCTTCAACTTTGTCTTCCAAAGAATATTCCATGATACATTCCCTAATATCAGAATTTTTATTTTTCATCTGAAAAAGAATAATCAAAAACAATTAAAATTCTTCTAAAAATATTCTTGAACGTATAACTTAATGTAAAGAATATTCTATCTTACTGTCTTTTTATTAATGCAACGTTCGTTTCCTCGAGTTACGTTGAAACATTCATTTTGTTTACACAATTTTTCCATCTTCCATGGAAAATAGAAAATTCATTTATTAATAATACAGCAAAACTATAAAAAACATAACATAGTTGCATAATTGCGCGTTCTTGTTTCGCGCATAATTTTACTCTTTTATAAATAATTGAAAATGAGGCCCCTATAAAATGATTTGTTTAATAAATAAATCAATACAGTATTTCGTGGTACTTCTAAAAAATTACTTTTGCTACATTATGCTGTGCAAGTAATAATTTTATTATAATATTTGATGGAGCTATATATATACCCAGATAGCACAGTCTGACAGAGCCTACCACCGGACCCAGCCAGCAGAGCCCCTGACCTACAGGTTACGGGCAAACACAACGCTTGGAGCTGCGTCGAAACCCAGACAGGCCGAGTCAGCCGGGCCCCTGTGCACAAAATGGCGCGATTTTCACCTGCAGGGGGCTCGAGCCCAGGGCCTGCCGGCCGGGCTGGGATTCGGCCTGTTTTCGAGAGGGCAGCACGGTATCACACTAATGTGGCCAATCAGTGCTTCGATTGAGCCCAACTTTTCCCGCGCATGCACGACACAGGACGGGTCGCATCATTGTGGCAGTACTGTGCAGTACTGTGCAAATGCGTAGCAGTCTCCCTTTTTACCGACAAAAGTATATTAAGTTAATAAATAAGACCTTTGAGGGCGATTGCTGCCTAGATTGACCTTTATCTGGCGTTTTTGACTACTGAAACAACCCGTGGTTGTATTATCACGAAATGAGAACGCGAATCCCGCCCCCCTTGCAATCTTGCAAATCGGCCGAACACCGGCCCGGCCGGCAGGCCCTGGGCTCGAGCCCCCTGCAGGTGAAATTCGCGCCATTTTGTGCACAGGGGCCCGGCTAAAATCGAGCCGGTGTGCTATCGGGGTATATAGGGTGGTCCGTTTAAGTAAGAACATCTAAAAATCTCTTCAGGTTATTGTGATGCAAAAAATATTTGTTACGTAATGTGCACGGTGCCAATGGACCAAATATCTGGCTCGAATATTTTTTTCCGAGGGTCATTTTTTTCGGAGTTGTCAAGGTCATCGATGTTTTTTTGGTACATAACTACATTTTTTTTATTGTATCGTGTAACTGATGGAAAAATACATTCAGATATGTATAATAACATGACCTTGAAATGACCTTGATCCTCGAAAATTAAAGTTTTAGGTGTTCTTACTTAAACGGACCACGGACATGGAAGAATTAAGATATACTCTCTCTGGTCATAGTGAATGGAATAAACCTAGAACTGATATCTATTGAGATCATAGGCTTTGAAAACGCTACATCAAGAGCGTGAATATAAATAAACATGTTTACTGTCGCAATACTGATGATGCCTTACGGTTTGAAATTCCGATCAGTTTCAATTTATCTGTCCGTGTATCGACGTGTTGTTTGAAATGAATTACTCGATGTAAGAGAAAGTTGATATGGTATTCATTTACGGTAAAGCTGATCAATGTTTAAGGCAAGCAGTTCGAATGTATAAAGATAAATTTCCAGACCGTAATTGTCCATCACTTTCTAATTATAAAAAGTTGATCGATCATTTTC
>CM052295.1:3332151-3364400 GCA_028455765.1 Lasioglossum oenotherae | reverse complement strand
TTTTTTCAATTGTACATATAGTAAACATTCATACTTCGCTTCACGACTGAAACTCCCACATGTGACAATTAATTTTATTTATAATAAAGAATGTTTACAGTCTCTATTTAGAACGACCGACATGATTCATTTCATTCAGTAGATACATGTACATAATAGGTACGATACGATACGCGGCAATAACTTAAAACCTGCGAAATGTCAGTCGTTGTTGCGTCTCCATCGCGCACGCC
Source organism: Lasioglossum oenotherae (assembly GCA_028455765.1). NCBI lineage: Eukaryota > Metazoa > Arthropoda > Insecta > Hymenoptera > Halictidae > Lasioglossum > Lasioglossum oenotherae. The sequence continues at coordinate 3,364,167 of CM052295.1, read as the reverse complement.
CAACGTGTCACATATGACTCACTCTGGTCCAGTGATGCCATATGTGGGGAGTCACGGTGAAATGATGTACCCCTTCTTTGATGACGGGGAATGAGTGGGACGAATGGGAGACACGTTGCACGTGCGCGATGGGGAGCGTGGAGTGTGCGCCTGCGCACGGTGCTGGGATGGAATAGTGGAAGGGGTATGTAGGGGAGTACGTGAGCTCGGATTCAAGCTCATTATGGCAACACAGCTCTGGTCATCAGAGAGGGGATACCTTGTATTCCCCTCGAGTGACGGTTCGGTCACTTTCTGGCGACACTGTATACAAGACACTAAATAATTACGCGTTTGAAATTGCATCTTTGTTGGGAGAAAGGAGGACGTGCTTATTGCTGTGCGCAGCGCTTCTGGTGCGTGTAAATTAGGCGGGAATTTCAAATGCCAAACATTTGAATTCGAATACCTTCGAGCATATATACCAATTTTATGATAGTAAATTATAGTATTTCGAATTGTTGAATTATAGAAAATGTTTACTGTATGTATTTAATATAACATATTGCAGACATTGTAAATTATATATTTAAGTATCTTAATTGATATTTAATTCTTTTCGTAATTGTACGAAAGATGTTACTTTAATTAGTGACAAAACTATTTTTATGGATCTTTAAGAAATTAATTGTTATTATTATTTAGTACAATACAGTGTGAAATAATGTTTGAAGAATTCATATGATTCACGACGCCTAGGCTGCAGGTTTTTTATGTACCGGAAGTAATTGCGGGAGAAAGCAGGACAGAGAACAACAATAAGATTTTCTGTACACTCGGTGTCCTCCTTTATCGCGGCAATCCTAAATGCTTACGTTATCTTTGGTGGCAAACAAAAGTTAGAGGAACAAGAAGCTACATTCACATTTACATTAAAAAGTATTGCACTTAGTTGTTATACAATTGTTTAGTGCCATAGAGTATTCAAAGTCAGACAGTAATTAGATAATTACAGGACACATCATTCAAATAAATGAATAATTGAAAATAACTAAATTACATTAATTCATTGAGAATAATTTTATTACATCCAATTTTAGGCTTTGAATGAAATAAAAAATCAAAATTTGAATGAATTAAAGAAAATAATTAAACACAATTGAATTCAATTCAATTTTTTATATTAGATTTTAGATTGTTGAAACAACAGCTTTGAAAATAAGTTATAAATGAAAAATTATAATAATTGTTGGTTGATGATGATAAAGAGGACGCTGAGTATGCTTCACTATGTCATGTCCATCGAGTTCAAAGATACTTGAAGTTCCCAATTATATTCTTTAAACTTAACGGTATCGCGGAGATTTCATTGAACGATCAAGAACAAGAGAGTAAGTCGACATTCGGGAATGATAGCACATTTATATGTATGGAGAAAACCGGATAAACTCTTTTGTTAACTAATCTGTACTGATCAAAGCAACTTAGCTTTTTAAAAAATTCAATATCCATTTTGATAAACATGCTTTTTTTCGAACAAGTTCGAATGTTAATAATGTTCTAAAGAATATACCGTTATGTTCAGAAGCGTTTGCAGAATCTTTCAAAGGAAGGGATATTTGCACATCTTTTACAGTCGAAGCGTAAAAAAAATCTTGAAGTTGAACATTTGAGAAATGGACGCTCGCTCGCTTCAAACATTGTTTAAACAACTTTAACTGTGTATAAAATTACAAGAAAATATATCATCGTATTCGGTAGAGTCCACAGAATAATTCTACACAAATTGCAAAACGGTGTACTTGCCGTCGTGTTCAGGAGAGTTAACAAGAGTGTTCTATACACAAATCGTTTGCATATCTTTCCCGGTTGAAGCGCAAAAAATTTGCGAAGCTGCCTTCCCGTTATCATCGAACTAAATTGAGAAAGATAGGCCCTTTCCAAATTCCACGGGGGGGGATTTCGATCCCGGTGATTTTTTACGATGGACCGAGGGGGAGAATTTCGTCGGGACAAGTATAAAAACAGTTTCCTGAGCACCGGTGTCTCGATGGAGGGAGATCAGCTTGCATGATCGGCCTAGCAAACTCTGTAGTGGCAGGTATTCCGCTTTGGTACGCGGGCTACCTAACGTCTACCTGGCCGGTTCGCACACGTGGTCATTGCCTTTCAAACGGCCTTTATTTTCGCCACCAATTTCTCCCGCGAAAGTTCCCCCGACCCTCGTAAAAGCAGCATTTATTGGCCTAAAGCTCTTCGGTCTTTTCCAGCGAATCCCTTTTTGCCAGCGACAGTTATAGTTCGGCTTCCAACCGAGTGTTAAGTGAGTTTATGTGTATGAACAAGTGAAACTTTCCTAGTGCCTCTGTTGACTCTGTCTCACGTTGATATTTTTCTGCTGCATTCACACGTGCGACTTAATGAGTGCTGCGGTTGCTAACGAGGAGATAGTTTAAACATGTCACCAACCATCTCGAAGATACTGACTGGCAATGGGACCAATGCTGTCTCCGAGAAAAATCGTGTAAGTATTACTGGGAAAAGAGAGTTCGGAAATATACGTAGTGAGTAATTTGATTTGATTGATTCTCCTTTCTGGTTCTATATGATTCTTCATGTAATTTGTTCGGGATTTCTTTTTATTGCATTTTCATAGAAGCCATTTTTGTATGAAACTACTTTTATTTTGGTTTTTGGAATTGTATTGTCGCAGTCGGAAGAAAATTATTTTTGTTCCCTAGAGTGATTTAAATATTATTTATATGAATAATCTTTCTGAATCTCAAATTAATTTAACATTTAGAAATTTTTCTCGTAATTGACATATATTTAATTAACTACTAACATGTTAAAATGATTATTGGCTTACAATATAGCTGGTTGATAAAATATAGAACTATAATACTGAATAAACCAGCCTATAATACTGAATTAAAGAATTTTTATTACCCAGCATGTAATATTTAATTACATCATTTTCATTAACTGGTATTAAATAAATGTTTGACTAATGATTAATGAAATAATTTTCCTCGAATAGCATACATTAATTAATTAAATAATTTTTCTTAACTATCACACAGTAATTAATTAAGAAATTTTTCCTGAGTAACATAGTTGATTAAAACTCTTGCTTAATCATCATAAAATAATTATGAAGAATTGATTAATTTAGAATTAAAAATTACTATTTTCCCTTATGAAACTGCACACACACACACACATACACGATTAATTTAAAAATTATTTCTTCAATTTAATTTTGTAAACAACCCATTTCATGTCATTTCGACCCCCATAAATTAAATCGACGTTTTTCCGGTTGGCCGGCTAATTAATTCAAAAAAAGGAATCCGATGAAGTGTATTAACCGTGTCACTTCCGTTATTTGATTGTAAATTATCATTCCGTGAATAGTTAATTACAATGGTAGAATGACGGTGGGTTACCATAAAACTTTGTTTTTCATTCGATTTCTTACATTCGATTCGATCAAACAATGATATTTCAAAACACCCAAAGTTATTAAAACAGCCAGAGAACACTATACATCTTACAAATAATTTGTTTCGATCTCGTTAAACGATCGTTAATGTCACGATAATGAAAGCAATAAAAGGAATGAAGAAATCTTAATTATTTACCATATTGATTTACTGATCAAATAAATTACCTACGTATAGCATACTGGTGTATTAGTATAGCATATTTTGAGTTAAAAAGTCGTCAAAAGGAACCGCCATTGTATATATAGTATTATGGAAATGATATGCATAGAATGCATTATTTATTATGTTGTCGAAGAATTTTTTCCGTAAAAATAAAAAGTAATACCATTTATCTTCCGTTTTTATTAAGATCAACGTTCTTCAGGAGTTTCAAGGTCACTATGCCCTCCGCTTCTCTGAGCTGCATTCTTTAAAATAATAATATCAATACAATTTTTCATTCGATAATTTCTTTACTAGATTAATCTAATATTAAATGAATTAAACAATTTGCAGTCTACCTTATTATACAAAATTGAGAAACGTTAATGACCCATTTTGTAACTAACATCTTCATTGAATTAATTCAGTATAAAATTATAGTTTAACCCTTTGCACTCCTTTGTCTAGTATGACTCGACATCAGAGAAAGAAAAATGTAAATAAAGCGGGCTCTTATATGTATTTGGTTCTTCCTTTATTTATATTTTTTAGTTATAAACAGATATAAGTTCCACAAATATAAATTACAAAGAAGTTTGAGAGCTATATTTAATATAATTCGTAAAAAAAATTGTTTAAAATAAGTTTGTTGGCAACAAATTTGAAAAATAATTCGGTGTGCTAAGCAGGGTTAATGACAAAATTAAGTACCAAACTAGGTACTAAAGTTTTACGATACTTGCATAATGCATTAGAAGAGGATAATTGTTTACTCCCAGTCGTTCAATTAGTTCAACACAGTTTACAGACTGCATCATGGAATTTTCTTGGCTTGTAAAAAGTTGTATTGCATCCTTATATAACCGTGGCGAACACAGGACGACAAGATCATAGAAATTCGCATGCAGATGCACACATATTCTAACGTTTTGTAATCAGTAATCATAATATGTATGTACATCTTATATAGCAAATGCATACAATATTTTAATATATTCACCCTCATACGCGCCTCAAAAATATTTGCATAAAACGGTTTATTGTTTAGCATAATCACTTGTTTTTGCTTTACACTCTGAATCAACAGAATATGTTTTATTCAGAGTGTCACATTTTAATGAAATATGTCTCGCAACACAGACAGAAGTGGACTAAGACGGTATTCTGGTTTTCAAGGTCGTTTTAGTATGTATTTATAGATACTTTCTTTCAAAAACTATTGATTTCTTTGCATTGGGAGTTTGCATACATATTTATTGGTAATTGAAGTACACGTATGATTTTTTAAAAACATAATGGTCGGAATCAAAAGAATTTTTCTAAAATGAAAAATCAGAATACACCGTTTAATCATTTTATAATATATAAAAATAGTAAACGAACGAGTTTTCATCCGGAGGAACGTGTGAGGGTTAAAAACCATTAAAAGCACAAATTGTTCTTAACTTTTTCTTCTATCTACATAGTTGTTCATTGTTAATTGTATTAATTGAGTTTAAAATTAATTAAAAATGCAAATTGGGACAATGTTTACTGTCTAACTATCTGGAAGTGTTTTAATTATTAATTGTGGTAATATATGTATAATTATTTATAATTGAGAAGTGTGAGGGGGAGTATTGACCTCGATGTAGCACGTATAAATGTTGCAAAATAGACAATAATTATGTTAGAGTGCGTTACTCCTGCGTGGTTACGTCTGATGCAATAGAAAGTGTGCAACAGCCCGTGGTTCTTAGACTCTGTGTTATGTGGACCACCATATTGCAGCGCACGATGGTCATTGAACAGTTTCCGCGCGCGCGCGCCTGCTGTTGCCTCTTAATGATAAACCATTCACTTATCCCGAAATATGATCACGTCAGTGTTCCTTAGTCGCTGTACCATGCTGATCCATCATTATTAAATATAATGTGAAAAACGAGTGCAGAATTAATCTCTGCACGCTGTATTTACTAAAACGAAATAATTTATTAATATGAGCAATCTTTTCTTCGTGCAATAGTAATTTCTTAATACAATCTTTTCTTCGTGCAATAGTTTAATATCAATATATTTATTACTTGAATATTATATGTACATTTTGTATAACATTCAAATAATTCAGTAGCACGTTGTATTTACTAAAACAAAATAAGTTCAGTTTTCTAAAAACAATATTTTAATATCACATTTCATGTATATAATATTTAATTATTATTTTAATATTCAATAACTAATAAATAATTTGATCCAAGCACCTCAAATGTTTATGGAACCACATCTCGCTTATTATTGAAAATAGAAAAGAATGTCGAAGACAAAAATAATTATGTTTAAAGATATAAACACTGTGCTGTGCAAAAAAATTTTCTGATGGTCACCGTTCTTCAGATGCCAAGGTTATCGATGTGTTTTCAAATAATAATGATAGAACCACATGTTTTTATTACTGTAGAGTTATAGCCAAGGTCAAAACGAATCCATCGCGCGATCTTCATGTAATAATAATCCTTCAAATAACCAAATGAAGAAATCGGTTGATTTACCAACATAAATATTGTCTCTCTTTGAAAAATAAAACCACAATGATATATTAACTCCTACGTTACCGTCAGGGTATTTTAAAAAATTGATTTCGAACGGCAAAATCTATAAATAGCTCGACAAAAATCATGACGTTAAAAACAGTACACGTAACGGTATGCGTTTCTTCGCTGCAACTGGGGCATATTAACTGGTTTTACTGTAGTTCCTTTTTGTTGTGGATCTTCATGGCGACCACAATTATGGCGGTATTTTAATGGGCCTCCATAACCGACCTTCTCTTTTGACTGAATTTTTTAACAAATCGTTATGTTACAATTTTCTGGTATATTTACAAACGATGACACGCAATTTTTGATAAGCTATTCTCTTTACGACACTCACCGTTAAATCGAACAACTGAATACGAATATTTAAGCAAGGTCATGACCCATTCTTCCATCAATGACTGTCGGGTTTCTCTGTTTTGATTAACAAATGAACAAAGTATATCGATTGCATAGAACACTCGTTCGACTATGTTGCAACAATATTTCGTTCGATTTTGTAGTTATTCAGATTTTTTACTTTTATTTCATTTAAATTCGCGCGCCAAAATTTTGAACTGTGTATGTTGCGCACAATATCATGTGTAGGTTAAATTCAGTTAGATTAATCTTAGTGGATTAATCTATGGATTTATTTTCGCAAACGCAAATGTTATTTAATTGATTTATGAAAACAAAAACAAAATGAAGGCGTGTTATCTTGATTTTTTTTTAGATAAAATTGACATTCACAAAAGAAGGATTACATGTATCTGATTGACTTTTAATATTGTTCAAAAGCATAAACAAATTTGAATTCATTGTAAAATGATCATTTATGGCGATATATACTGTCAAATGTTTTGATATTTCTTACGGAATGTGTTCCAACGAGCTTCCAAATTCTTCCACACGGTAGCAGTGACGTAGGATTATTGATTTAAGGTTCATTTTCTGATGTGATTGTGAAAATCCATAGTCTCTTTGTTGTGGAAGGCTCAATTATAAAATAAGTATCGTATTCTGACAGTTCGGTGAGGATCCGAACGATTTCAGAAATAACGAAGTGATTCCGACACATGTTTAACATATATCGCAACAACGAGACTGAAAAGAGTCCTGCAAAAATGTGTCTTAGCACCATATGTAACTGTTAACCGAAGTCATAAGTATCTTTTTGGGGTGAGTAGACGAGTATTATCAGAAATCTGATTGGAATTCTCAAATAATCATATAAAATCAAATTATCTAAATAGAAATAGAAGATAATTTTATGCGAGTATTGTATTTGATGTATTTGTGACAATTGAATAATACAATTTTGAAGAAAATACGTAGTTTTCCAAACAATTTCACAATTTTCTTGAAATATTTTGAAGAAAAAGCAACTCTGTTGGTTTAATAATTGTGAGTAAATTTGACATTTACATAATTGAACAATTGTTGGTTGTAAATTTCGTAAGATGTGTATTGAAAATATGTTTGTTTGTACTGTAGGAAAGATAACAAGTCATTTTCGCAAAAATTTTTAATATATTTATTGTAATAGCGATTTTTGTTACCGACCGTTGGTGATTGTCACTGTGCATTTTGGTTTTTGACGTTGCCGCTTTGATCAAATTATTGTTTCAAGTATCAAAGTTTTCGTTTACTAATTAGATGAACATTTGATACTCTATTAAGTTTCACAAATTAAATGAAACTATAATCGATGTCACAACTATTGTATATGAAATTGAAAACAAGTGTTACTTTTTATTATTCAATCCCTAAGAAGCTTACTATATGATCACGATAAACTAAAATGTAGAGGATCAACATAAACTACATAAAATTTAGATTTCACGCATTTTGTAAGAGAAACTGTAGGAGAAAGTAGAAAGCGAAGAATTGCTAGTACACATTGGAAGCAATATGTACTTAAAATTTGTACTTACATCATTGCAATTACCTCACAACACGTTTCAACTACATAAAACCAATTTATCGTAACACATAAATGTAACACGTATATATGACGTCAGGATTAAATCAATTTAAATTTCTTAATATTAAATTAATAATATACATATATCAATTATATAGGCTCGATTTATGTTGCATACACCTTTAAACAATGCCAATAAATATATTGGATGCTGAAATATATATTCAATTCAAATTATAATATCATCTAGATTGCAATAATTATTAATTTTGCAATGTAAAAAGGGAGACATGTTTGATCGAATCAACAATGTGCACTACCAGTAGAAAGTACACTATTTTTTCAAGAAATCAATGTACAGGTTAAACAACACCTAATCATTCGCATAATTGTATTAATAATTATATTCCTAATTATATCTCTATAAAACAATATAATTATCTTTGATTAGCATTTTTTAAATTGTAGTGATTTTAATTAGAACATCTTCAAAGGCATCTATGGTAGATTCGATAATCTGAGAATAAAGAATTTAAGATGGAATATTTTGATCCCTGTGATAATGGTTATATAAATACTTAACTTTTGACTGATAGTGTACCAATCGAACAATGATCGAAGCATCCAGAATACAGACGGTCGTATACTCTCTCTCTCTAGAGGTATCATCTGGACAGATATCCAAGGAGTTACATAACATCTAATCTGAACATCACAGTATCAACTAAATACGCAGCATTATGTTGACCGTTGGTCCCGTTGCCACCTGAACGGTTCGCGAGCGCAGTAGCCTAGTTTCTTCGACCGGCATCGTGCGATCAGCTAACGATACCGATTCTCGAAAGTGGCACGGTAACCGGTAACAGCTCCAGAGCACAGAGATCAAGAGAGGAAGAGAGAGAGAGAGAGAGAGAGAGAGAGAGAGAGAGAGAGAGAGAAGGGAAAAAAGACTGACGAAGCGGGAGAGCGACGTAGAAATTCTTTCGATTCTGGATTTAGACAGCTTCTCTGACGCTGCGCTGAACAGTTTCAGATCAACCCCCACCACTCTAATACAAGATCTTTATCCAATAAAAATGCAAAGAACATGATGCTCTAGAGTTCACATGATGGATCGTTCTTAATCGATCGGGTTTTCCTTCTTCTTGGATTCTTGCCCAGATGAAATATTGTAGATTCTACAATTCTATGTATATGTATATAATATACAATATGTACTTAAATTCTACACTGCAGAATATAAGTATTCACTCGGAAGATTGGGAGGTGAGGGTTAGGTAATGGTACTGAACGTTAGGTAATGGTAGGCTGGTACTGAATTTGTTTATAAACGAGAGCCATCGAATCTCAATGATTTCTTTTCATTTCCGTAGAAAGCTATCCGTAAAAAACTCCATTACGAAGCTAGCTTTTTAGCCAATAGATATACTCTTGCGGTAGGCCAATCATTCCTGATTACAATGAAACAAGAATCAACTCAATTGGATAATTAGCTTTCGAGATAAAAATTCGCGCGGGTGTACCTCTCTTTTAAGATAAACAGACTCTATTTAAGATAAAAGTTGTATAGTCAACTATGTAATAACTTAAACCCCCGCCAATTTCGCATAAATTATACTATTGCATATTCCGTTTCAAACGCAATCGCTAACATCGACTGCAGTACTCTATTCCAGTTAAAATATATTTATTCCCATTTATTTTTGGCACTCAAGGGTGCACGAAGGTCACGATGGATTCGTTTTGACCTTGGCTATAACGTGACACTAATCAAAATATCTGGTCTGGTTTAAAAAAAAAAAACATCGTTGATCTTGACATCTGGACAACAATGACCTTGAGCAAAACTCTTTATAGACCATTCTCTCTCTCACTCTCTTCACACACTTTGTACCTCTTTATAGTACATACATTATCTCTCGGCTACTTGTGGAGATGAAATTAAGTTATAAAAAAATGTATTACGTATTCAACTAGGATACCAAGTATATTTTTTGTTCTAACGAGAATTCTGTATGTACTTTGTAATCCTAGATGAATGCAGTTCGCAATCGTGTCTAAAAAAATTATTTATTCCAATGGCTCTTCACTAGAGGTAGCTCTGCATAAAGTATTAAAAACAGATAACTGAACCACTGTAGCTCATACCAAGCCTATAAATTCTATAAAATAAAGGTCTATATGCTTACTATTTCTTACAATTGATGCCAACAATTACACTGTCCAACACCAAATTTGATTTTAATATACTGTTGGGTCCTTCTTATAGAGTTTTTTGCGCTGATTCCAAATCTGATTTTAATTTTTTCCTATACGCACAGTTTTTGAAAAACATGGCTTTGAAAAAAAAACATATTTTTCAACTTTAAACAAATATTGTGATGTTATTATAAAAGATATTGAATTGTTCTTTACAGCAAAAGATTCTGTAGACTTTCCCGAATACAGTGATATCCAATATTAATACATTATGATTGTTTAAACAATGATTAAAGACGGAGAGACACCACTTTTGCACAAATTTTTGTGGATAGTTTCGAATTTATCTCAAAAATAAGGGTCCAGCCGAAAATCGAACTATACCACGCGATAGAGCATACTTTTATCTTGAAAAACCCCCCTTGGAAGTTTGCAACATCGACGTTTTTACCGAGCCAGAAAGCAAAATATCTTCGCCCGACATGCGTTGACGCCAGTGGTGCTCTTCCACTAGCGCGGTCGTTCGTCGTGATATGGCGCGGCGCGGCGCGGCTGCGGTGAAACGGCGCGTGGCTATAACCGCGCTATTATGTCAGCTTACTTAAATGTAATATTTTATTAAATGTTATACTATTATTATTTATTATTTATTAGTATATTTATTCTGTATAAATTATTTTATGTATATTTTAATGTTAGTCTCTTGTTTATAGTATATTTAATACATAAAAGACCTTTTGTAACAAAAAAATAATTATTTTTTAATAATAATATATTTTGTAATTTAAGTAATAAATTTATTACAAAAAGCGGTAGCTATGCGGAATCGACATGTGTACCACTCATATAGGTTTTATTTACTCTGCTTCAATTTCATAAATTGTTTTCTCTTTTTGGGTGCCGATCATTACACAGGATTATAAAATACAAAATATATTCACATTTTATTGTGGAAATACTTAATAAAGATAACTAAATACGAAAAAAAAACTTACCTATTTTTTTGTAAACTTTAAAAATGGTTTCGCCTTGCTTGCCGCTTATACGAATAATTTATACAGAATAAATATACTAATAAATAATAAATAACAATAGTATAACATTTAATAAAATATTACATTTAAGTAAGCTGACATAATAACGCGCTTATAGCCACGCGCCGTTTCACCGCAGCCGCGCCGCGCCGCGCCGTATCTCGGCGAACGACCGCGCTAATGGAAGAGCACCACTGGCGTCAACGCATGTCGGGCGAAGATATTTTGCTTTCTGGCTCGGTAAAAACGTCGATGTTGCAAACTTCCAAGGGGGGGTTTTCAAGATAAAAGTATGCTCTATCGCGTGGTATAGTTCGATTTTCGGCTGGACCCTTATTTTTGAGATAAATTCGAAAATATCCACAAAAATTTGTGCAAAAGTGGTGTCTCTCCGTCTTTAATCATTGTTTAAACATGTTTAAACAATCATAATGTATTAATATTGGATATCACTGTATTCGGGAAAGTCTACAGAATCTTTTGCTGTAAAGAACAATTCAATATCTTTTATAATAACATCACAATATTTGTTTAAAGTTGAAAAATATGTTTTTTTTTCAAAGCCATGTTTTTCAAAAACTGTGTGTATAGGAAAAAATTAAAATCAGATTTGGAATCAGCGCAAAAAACTCTATAAGAAGGACCCAACAGTATATTATAATCACAAAAAAAAGTTGAAATTTGTTGGACAGTGTTATTATTTCGCATAACGATATCCGCGGTGTCCTCGTGACTTTCTAGTTAGGCTTGACTGCTAAATCCCTAAAGTGAAATTAAAAATTGGATTTCGCGGCTATTACAATTACATTTATTTACTGTGCATCAATTGCGGAAGTAACTAACAACAAGAGCCCCTTCAGTACGGGGCAAGTGGCTCGTTCGCCCGGTGCTAAGGGCGAATGACCACGATGAACAGTCTCGGGATTCTCGAGAATATTCGGATTTTCGGGAATCTCGTAAGAAGGTTTTAGTCAGGGGTTAGCGTTCAGCAGAAGTGACTGCTTCTCTCCCTCCCGAAGAGGAGTAGCAGCAACATCTGTTCCGCGAACCAGCGTCGCCCAGGCCTGGCCTACAGTACATGGAAAATTTGTTTTCAGGACGTAGAGAAGGGTGAGGTCGAAACCGAGTGTGTACTCCACCGATCGTCGATCTGTTCGCGGCCGACGTCTTCGTCGCGTACGTCGACGTCGGCCGAGAGCAGGGTCGAGCTAGAAGACCAACTCCGAGCCGAACCTAATGTCACCAGTGTGGAAGTGGAAGTGGAAGTCGGCCCGAACAATGAACCGGCGATAAGTATGTAACGGAGAGACGAGAGTTAGAGAGTGGTAGGGAGACAGAGATAGATATGGATAGAGAAGGATAGTAGGACTGTGTATGGTTGTCTTGCGTGCAGGAGCGGGGACGGAGACAACAACGGCAAAGACGAGGCCGCGGACGGGAACAGGTACGGAAGCTCGCGAATCCGGCTGGTGGAAGGCAGTCGGCCGCCTGCTTCGCCGCTTGGCGCTCATCATGCTTCTGCTGACGAGTTTGCTCGCGTGTCTAACGCTGCTCGCCATTTACGCGGGCCCCATCTCCATCGTCCAACTCCTCGTCGTCGTCCTCGTTGCCTATCTTGTCTCCGGGGGCCGGTTCAGGTGGTTCTACGTCGCCTTCAAAACCCTGCCCAGAGATGCCAAGTGAGTCGATTGTTCTTCCATCCACGCTTCATTCGATCGTTGTCCGTGACCTTTGGGACCCTCGTGTGCGAGAGAAGCCAGCATGTCGAGTTCATGTTCTTCGTACGCGCTACTCTCGGTTGCTGTTCGTTAGACTGCGGATCTTTATGCAAAATAAACATATTCATCCCTTACTAGTCTCTGTACGTTGAAAACAACGTAACAACACTCTTGGATTTTGTTATATTTTTCACCGTTTTATATTTCACTCGGTTAATTTCCTCGTGAATGCATAAAAATCCACAGCCTACTGATCGTAAGCTCGTAACAGTTTTCCCAGACCCCATTCCTCCTATTGTCAAAGAATTTTTTGTGGTTAATGTGGGGTTGAAAGGGGCTGTGAATGTGATGCATACCTATGTAAATTGGGGGGATAAGATGGACGTCCATCGTGACTGTTGACATTCCTCAAGTTTTACTCCTTACAAGAACCTCATGTTTCATACTTCTTATAAATCTAGCGAGTCTGATAACAATCCTGAGGCCAGTATGTATTTTATCGATCTGTAGATCACGGTAGTTCTTTAGACATCAATCAACTTGTAGCCTTTGGACCGAATTATTGATTTCAATTGAAGTTATTCTTATTAAGGTTGTTAATGAGATTTTTATTAAGTTCAATTGTTGTGACTGGACATTTTAAGATATTTTTGTGTTAAGTCTGTATTTCGAATGCAATTTAAAAGTATTTTTCGAAAAACTCGTATCTACGTGAATAGTCATAATAGCTGTCCACTGTACCATGAGCACATGACGCGTGAGGTATATAAGAAAGACGGACATCTATTGTGACTTGGTGTAGTTTGCGTTTGTTTTAGAAAAATGTTTAATAATTATTAGCGGGTTCGATAGTCACTAGGAGATGCGTATACCCTTACGTCAAGGTGTTTGGGTCCATTTTGACCCAATTTTAAAGATTCTATCCAATCCTCATAGCTTCTAATTGAATTATCGACTTAAATCGTGATTTATTTTGATTAATGATCAGTTTTAGTAACGATTAGTTAATGATCGGTAATATTTTCGAAATTTTTGAGCAGTTATGTCATTCGATCTTGCATTCGACAATGACGTTTGGTATGGCCACGATGTAGGCATTTAAATTCGACGCACTTTACGCGCGCGATAATAGATGGGACGCTATAAACATCAAACCGAAGAATTAGTTCTCATTAGCGATTACGAAAACTCCGTGGATAACTTTGAGGATTTACACACGGGGTTTTGTAATGATTCCACTCATTTCTGGAATTTTTCAAAAATCATTGCCAAGAATTGTTTTCCTAAATATAAAATTCATTCTCATAAATAATTTTTATGACACTTCCACCCGTGTTTTATAAATTTTTGGAGTCAAAACCATGAATATTAATTTTATACAGACCTCTTTGTTGAACCACAGAAAGTACACATAATAGTAATCGAAAAATTCAGGAACATTGTTATTTTGTGGGAATTTTAAAAGATACTGTTTTAACCTTAAAACGTAGTAGATCCCTACTACATTGTATAATAAAATGTCATTATCTTGGAAGAGAATGGATATCTTTATTTAATTACGGCCTGGGTGTTAATGTAATTACTTCTTGTCGAATTTTTTTTGATAAAACTCCGTGGGAATAATATTCTTCGTGTGTTCCTTCCTGGAACAAGCCTTGAATATTCAGTGTTTGTCTCCAAGGGACTTTGAACGTTTGTGATTTTGCGGAACTCTACCGCGATCGCATTCTTCTGGCCAGACCGGAGATTGGATGTGAATTAGATTTAACAAATTAAACTTGATAGCAATATAGGTTTGCAATTTCATATGTTGAGGGCAGTGCGAGATTCTATAGGTTCAATGTTTCAAGAAAAATTGTGATATTTCTTACATTCTTAAGTAGCAGTAATTAAAGAAATTCTAAGAATATTATAATGGAATAGACTGAACAGACAATTACAAAAGAGTTTACAGAATTTGAGAAATATAATTATGATAGGATTTTTTAAACACAATTATAACAAAAATTTTGGGCACTTTAAAAATATGTCAAAATTAAAAATAGTGAGAACCCACCCAATAAAAACATTAAAGAATATTTATAAATATAATGGTAATAAAATTTAAATAATTGTGGAAATATATAATTATGACAAAAAATTTTAATTTTATGAATTTAATTCTTGATTTCTTTTAACATCGAACGTAAAATTGTATCATGAATGAGAGATTTATTATTCCGTGATCTCGAGATAACAAGGAAGAAATCGTGTTATTATCTTATGATTATCTTTAAAATCACGAGCTATGATTGATCATGAAACAATAATGACAACGTCGATCATGATCTCGCTCCATGAAATCGTGCAATGCGGTTTGTATTATTACGTAACACTGGTATTATTTACGATCACTATGATAAGCTTGATTTCTGTTACCTGGATCCTTTTCTGCGGTGTGCTAGCGACTTCCTGTTGGCCATTTTTAAATCTTTAGATTTTTATTGTGGTCACCTTAAATATCTCGCTTAATATATTAATTATTAGAAAAAATGTCAGAGGAGAGAGAGAATACAAGTACTTAGATTTACGGGGGTGAATATACTGAATATTAAGAAATTTTTTCGAGGTTGCAGTTTTTGGGATCTCAAGGTTAACAATGTTTTTAAAAAATGGAACCGTATTTTTGTTACTTTCATGTGATATCCAAGGTCGAAATAAATTCAAGGACCTCTAATATTGTGACCTTCGTGTGACCTTGGGTACCAAGAACCTTTTACTAGGATAGTAAACTCTTCGTGTTAAAATATTAAATATTAAAATTATTTTATCATAATAAAGTTATGAAAGAGATTTTGTTTAATTTTTGCTTTTCGTTTTTTATCAGAATTTGCATGTATAAATTTACGCAATTTAATGAAATATCTTCTTAGTGAAGTAATAAAAGAAAATATATCAAATACGAGTGTATATGAAGTGAAAGTTCAGTGTCTCAAGGTAAAATGAAAAGCGCATAATCATGTGTCGTGTCAGTTGTCGCGGCTCTGTAGTGTTAGGAATAATATTTGCACATTAAAATTACGATTTTCCGTTTGCTGTCTTATCCTAACCAAATATCACTAGCATAAGCAAATATGTGACGGTACATACGGAAAATTGATAGATAATGTTTCACACTTGTGCACACTGTCATCCATATGAAAATTACCTAATAATTATACCTGAAATTTTTAAAATATTCATTTACAAGAAAATTGAATCTATAACATGGCCCGGATAATATTGATACAAAGAATATTTCTGAATCACATATTTTTATGGGGTGAAATCAATCCCCAAAAATTTATTTCACTTAAAAAAAGAAAATCGTTCCAATTTTCGCTTAAATGAACTTTTGCGAGGTTGTTGCTACTTTTAACGATTTAATATTGAACATAATTTAATATATAAAAATAGATGCTAATGATTATTGCAAAGTCGTAAAATCTAAATTTGATCAACTATGAACCGTCTAAAACGGTGTGCGCAGCACACAAAGTTCTTTCATTGCCTTAACTGACCTGTTGAGTCAACTAACTGTTCAAATTTCCTCTAAGATGCACTCAGATGCATTTCACTTTACAATTCGATTTGTATTCTTCGTACTCTAACACCTGAGCGTAATTTTTTAATCAATGTCAACTTAAATAACTTTTTAAGAATCACTAAAAATAGTGTAAAAATGATAAATGAATAAAGAAATATTGATTGGCAAATATGATTCATAAAGGCAAAGAAAAAATTGTAAACAATTGTTTATTGTAACAAAGCTACAAATTTTTGTTTCTATACATCCAGAACTATAATCTAGGGATAACATGATTAATAGCATAATCTCAATATATTGTTATTATTAGCAACTGGTCTCTATACATATATATACTGGATGTCTTTTAAATGCCATTAATCGATTAGAAGGTTGTAACAGAGTGCCATTTGCAGCAGTCGATATTCATTAATAATTCACGTTCTTGCGAGGAGACATTACAAAGTTTTTCGAATGTGACGTTAGTTGATTTTACTGTCAATTAAAGTGGTTATTATTAAAATGATTTTAACTTTCAATAATCATTTATTTTTGGTCGATGAATCTCCAATTCATTTACCAAGAATATTTTATTTTCTTTTTACTTATTTAATCTCTGTTTTTGTGTAATTTGTCTTTATTTATTTAATCTCTGTTTACACTTGGGGATGACAAATATTGATTACTTTGAGCATCATTCAAATTTGTTATTTCTGTGGAACATACGTTTACGCAGATTTTTTATCAATTAAAACATGTTGGAACGGGTGCTAATCGATTGGTAAAAGGTCATAGAAGGTCAAGAGTAATAAACAACATTGTCTTTTTTTTCCAGAGCCTTGTTTGGGTATCTAAAAATTCTGCTCACTATACGTGGTCATGCAAGGAAAGACAGAATCGTCGCTGACGTTTTTCGGGAATGTGTCAAACGACATCCTAACAAAGTTTGTTTCATCTGTGACGATGAAGAGTGGACTTTCCAACAGGTGAGACTTAATAATACACAGAAACATCCTAATCTCACGTAAAAACAATTTATTTGACCTTTTAATGCCTTTGGCAAGTTTGTGAGAATTTTAAAGGGACACAATGTTCTTATTTTATCTGGAATAATTTTATAAAATATTTATTTTATTTATACAAATTTTTATTCAATTTCTTGATGTGCCCAGCAGTTTTTAAGATATGTTAAAAATAAGTCAAAATAGTTAGAAGAGCTTAAATATACTGAAAATATGCTATGCATACTGCATACACTACAATATCAATATTTTAACTTTTTTATTTTAAATGACGATTGCAAATAAATGATCGTCTAACTATTTTGACCATATTGTAGTTGCTAGATTGACTATCATTTCTGGCCGTAAAGCTTCTATCAATAATTTACAGGTGGATGACTACAGTAACAAAATTGCCACCATATTTAAGAATCATGGCTACCGTAGGGGTGATCTAGTGGGCCTACTTTTGGAAAATCGACCCGAATATGTTGCAATTTGGCTGGGCCTGAGCAAATTAGGAATAATAGTACCGCTAATTAATATTAATCTTCGGAAAGCTGCTCTTCTGCACAGTATAAACATTGCTGAATGTCAGGCGCTTATTTATGGTGCAGACTTTGTTGATGGTAAGCATCATGAGAATGCAGTAACGTCAACGCTATCGTTTAGAAAATTGTACATTTACTGCCATGTAATTCGTTAAAGCACTTTCTTGATTGCGTTATATGGAAACTTACTATAATTCAAACCTTCAAAATTCCCATAGAAAAATTAAATTAGTTAGTTAGTTCTAGTAAATCAAGAATTAAATTTTTGAGTACTGCAAACGTACAAAGGATTATACTGTAAGTGCATAAAGATACGCACTTTGGCATCTAGCAACCATAGCATGCAGTTTGAAATTAGTAAATTAAGTAATTGTGAAAGATTCGACCACGCACTGATGCGAATAGCGTGTGCACGCTAAGTGCTCGTGAGTATAGGAAATTAGTCTGCCAGTAAAACATGCTGCATCAACTAGCAAACATTAATATTTCATGCAGGGGTTTCGCAAATCTCAGGCATAAATATAAGTCAATAAGTTTTTGCGCTTTAATTATGAAGTATATGAATATTTGTTGCATACAATTTTAATTGTTTCAACACATAAACATATTTCAACAATCTTTAAATCGTGTAAGACACCGTCAGTCATGAAATTTATGCAATTCTGGTATCAGAAATTTCTTGCGCTTTAACTGTGGAATTTATGTAAATGTTTCTTGTATAGAATGAGCTTATTGATTCTCGCGAGAACAACGACATATTTTTTGATAACATCATAAAATTTAGAAATGTCTAACCGTTGTTTAAGCGAATTACTCAACTATAACTTATGAGTCAGACTAGAATAAAAAGATAAATTATCGTTACTTTATTTAGATAAATGTTTTGCTAAGAACTAATAATTATGTATGAACATGTTTTTGCCTACTAGGAAAATCCAGATCAATAAATCTGTAATTTGTCTCTATCCAACAGCTAGTCGAAAGGTCTAGATATACATGTTTAATCATATTTCTCAGGAGAAGGTTAAAAATGCTAAAACTACAAAAATAAAAAATTTGTGAGGAGAATGTCTGAAAGGTCTGTTGTCAATCTGTCAAGCTAATATAGCTCTCGACTGTTCTACAACCTTCACACGGCCCAATAAACGATATTCGATTACCGTTGCGTGCGGCTCATTGATGCAATAATAGGAAATAGAACTAACTACTTTGAAATGAAAGAAAATTGGGTGTTCGGTTGCGTGTCGCCGTCGATTCATCGCGAGGGCCATTTTATAAACGATTGCATAACGTCAGAGTCCGCTGCATTCACACGTCCACTTCAAATTACACCGGGATTGCATTTTCAATGATTAATAACAAAAAATGTTCAATCTTTAATCTCGTTTCTAATATCAATAAATTATTTCATTCCAGTCGTGTCCGAGGTTGTGGACTCCTTAGACCCTAAGTTTGCACTATACAGGCTCGGTGATATACCAAACAGCAAGACAACAAAGCTGAATGACAAAGACTTGGCTGCCCTAACAGTTGACGCTTCTTCAGCTCCACCAGTTCTACAAGAAAAACCATCTCATAATGATAAACTACTGTATATTTTTACCAGTGGTACCACTGGACTTCCCAAAGCCGCAGTCATCACGAATGATAGGTAGATGTACTTTCTGTTTTATGAAAAAATTATTTAACCTTCAGAGAGCGAGGATATTCAAAATGTTTCTTCCATTTCTTATCTTGTACTACCGTAATTGAAGGCCGTATAGTGTCGTATACGAATGAGTTTGTCTTGACACACGCTTTCACACCATATAAAAAAATATATAGCACTCCATTAAAAAATGTTATCTTTGTTCTAGGTATATGTTTATCGCCACTGGGATTTTTATGATGGCACAGTTCAAAAGTTCAGACAGGTTTTACACGCCCATGCCTCTCTATCACACTGCAGCTGGTGCAATGACAGTTGGTGCAGCTGTTTTACACGGTGCAACGGTGGTCATTAGGAAAAAGTTCTCGGCGAGCGCCTACTTTCCTGATTGCATTAAATATAATTGTACAGTGAGTCTTACTCTTAGAAATTCTACTGAATTTTTATGTAGAAAAAAAACTATTTGTTCGATCGATTTAATTGTTTCTTCAATCTGATCTACAAGATTTAATTTATCACAGGAATGTCATCTCTGAAGTGGAAGTAGAAATCGAAATATAGTAATTCAAAATAGTAATCTAAATTTGAATGTTGTAGATTGGTGTTGCATTTCATCTAATAATTTTTATTTGGCAATTCGGAGAATTATAAATGAATAAATGCATTGTATAAAAGAGCTAATACGATTAATTTTTAGGTCGGTCAATACATTGGAGAAATGTGCAGGTACATTTTGGCAGTGCCTCCAAGACCTGAAGACAAGAAACATAATATTAGAATGATATTTGGTAACGGCTTGAGGCCACAAATATGGCCCGAGTTCGTCGAACGCTTTAACATTAGGAAAGTTACCGAGTTTTATGGAGCAACCGAAGGGAACGCTAATATTGGTAAAATAATGATGTTTTAAATAATATTGACAATTTCCTCATCTCTTACTAACATTTTAGAGTTGATATTATTGATCTTTTCTTTATTTTCAGTAAATACTGACAATACAGTTGGAGCCATTGGTTTTGTATCTCGCATTATCCCATCGCTTTACCCTATTTCTATTTTAAAAGCGAATTCTGATGGAGAGCCCATAAGAAATACGAAAGGTTTATGTCAATCGTGTGACCCTAGTATGTATTAAAACGACGACAATAATCAATATGAATGTCTCGCTGTTGTATCTCAAATATGTTCTAAACGGTGTAATAAGCGAGATATTCAAGATTCTCAAGTGAAGACATTTTGTAGTTATAACTTTATATAGTTACAACATTCTATTATTTATTTCAGACGAACCAGGTGTATTTGTTGGCAAAATTATTCCCAACAATCCATCTAGAGCATTTCTAGGATACGTAGATCAAAAAGCATCGGAAAAGAAAGTAGTTCGCGATGTGTTTAAAAAAGGAGACTCGGCATTTATATCTGGTAACAATTCATCCTAACAAGATTATAAAACTTAATATTTAATATGTATAAATAGAGAATATATGTACAATAAGTGTATTTCTCTTGCACAGGTGACATTTTAATAGCAGACGAGTTAGGCTATTTATATTTTAAGGATAGGACCGGTGATACTTTCAGATGGAAAGGAGAAAACGTGTCCACGTCCGAGGTCGAAGCTATTATTAGCAATGTTGTTAATTATAAAGACTGCATTGTGTACGGAGTCGAGGTAAATAAATTCCGGACAATTTATAAAAATACCCGGATAATTTTTAAATCGCTTATATATTTTTGTTAGATTCCAGGGCTTGAGGGGAAAGCTGGTATGGCGGCAATATACGATGAGAATAACACGTTAGACATGAACAAATTATCGATTGATTTCAAAGACCACTTAGCGTTTTATGCTATTCCCAGATTCATTAGAA
The DNA here is from genome assembly GCA_028455765.1 of Lasioglossum oenotherae. Classification (NCBI taxonomy): domain Eukaryota; kingdom Metazoa; phylum Arthropoda; class Insecta; order Hymenoptera; family Halictidae; genus Lasioglossum; species Lasioglossum oenotherae. Next base: position 3,342,493 of record CM052295.1, on the reverse strand, counting down.
TCTTAACGAAAATTGACCTAACAGGTGTGCGAAACAGATTTCTAAATTATTTACCTCGAAATATTATTATATATTACACACATTATACATTACCTTTAAATAAATTGGGCTACTAAAAAATGATTTTCTTCAGGTACATTTAAATTAAAAAAGAAAGACCTTATGGAAGATGGTTACAACCCTAGCAGGACAAAGGACAAACTATATTATTTGTGCGAAAAGTCCGGATACCAGTCGTTAACTACAGAGGTCTACGAACAAATTCTAGCAAAGAAAATTCGCTTTTAAGTCGATGATCATGGGAACAATTTTCAACTTTTTCTATGCATCACCGAGAAAGGAATTTTGTCCTTGATTTAAAGGATTTACTTTTCGCGAAAGTATTTTCTTATAGCGATTAAATTATTCTCATTCTCCATTATTTTTTAAATACAATTTTGTACGAGCTTATATCGCGTGAAATTCGATAACAAGACAGTATACGATATAGTATGTTGTATATTGTATCGAAACGAGAATGAGGGATTTCTGGTTGAAAAATAAATGAGCGCTATATTTTCAAAATTATTGTTACTATACAATATGTCGCGTGTTTTTAATACTCGTCGAAAGGATTATCATTTTATTTTTATGCTAGAAATCTTCCATTCTTCAAATACATCACATTTTATAATACAAATCGTATTTAAAGAAAGTTGTTTTTATACTTAGAGGAGTCTATGTGAAAGCATTCTGTAGGAAGAAAATTTATTCGTACGAAGTGATAGCTCTTGAATGTTCCATAGCACAAAGGGTGAATAAATACGTATTTTATAAATTCGGTAGAATTTTTTGTTTTGAATCTAGGCGATGTTAAAGATGTTATACTGTTATTCCTATATTTTAAACAAACATGTTGTTGTTAACAGTGTTGTCGTACAATATATTGAACAGTTTTATCCATAATAAATTTCGTAATGAAAAGTGGCTCGAAATATGTGTTTACTATGTAACGAAACGTTCCATTATGAATTTCATTTTCGTGGAATATTTCGTTGTAACGCGTCACTATAGATTTTCCGTTTTCATCATGGTAATTTGTCATTCACGATTAATTTTTATGATACAAAATACATTAGAAAGTAGAAATGTAAAAAATATTTATTGAAACATACAGTAATTCTTCTATCGAAGTCCCAGCACCCGTGTTTTAATTTAGTCATGTTATTGCCGTCTCATTGTTAACTTTTTATATTAATAATAAACATAATAATTGTTAAAAAATTAACTGTTCAAAGTAACAAAGATATTTGCATATTTAAAAGAATATAGAAAGGGTTAAAAATAAAAACACTGTGGCATTTCATGTAAAAATCAAATTCTTTTCGATAACAACATAACAATCCTATAAAACGTCTTGAAAATATAAATATTGTAAGGAGGCTCGGAGGCTCGACACGACACGTCGTAATTTGTTGCTCGCTCGCAGGGAACTGTTTATTTAACAAAATCTAAATGTAACATACATTTGTTAACGCAACGCATAAATCAATAAAATTATATATAACAAACAAACATATGAAACACTCAGTCGTCTAAACGGTTGTATAAACATTCTTACAATATGTTACATATTAAATAATTAAAAAGTTTTTATTAATTAATTGTGTTGTCCTAGTATAACTTTAGAAATTATTAAGATTCGTATCGGTTGATTCAATAGCGCGCGCGCGTGCAAAATCAAATTCTATAATATTTAACAATATCTATTCACAGTGATTATTTAATATAATCAGAGTTGTACATTTTAGTGCTCAAGAAGATTGAGAATTTCAGCATGGCTCCCGTTGTAGGCTCGAGGAAAATGTCTTCCTCGACGTTCCAGTCGTTGTTTATAATCTCTAAAACACAAAACGAAGAATTAGTCGATCATTAATGTTTGATTTGATTTGAAAGCCGTTCACTTACTTGTCTCGAACCGCGATGGCTTTGAAAACAAGGTTACACGTGGTTTCTTGAAAATTATCTTATTCAAGCATTCTAACTTCATCAATATCTACAACAAAATCAATAAGTCTTTTAACAAAGAAGGTAACATTTAATGACATGCTTAAATATTATACATTATACATAATTTATGTGTATATAATATGAATATTGCAAAACGTTTTTCAAAATACAAATAAATTTTTGTCTGGAGTTCCACAGTTAAAAAATTACCTCAACTAATTCGCGTGTATGGCAAGGCTGCAACGCAGGAAGGAACCGATTTTGAATTTTCGACAGTGCTACACCCGGATGCGTTAAACAGTATAATAATACTGCGCCCAGCATGCGATCCAGCACTCTTCTGTTTAAAACCCCATCTATTCTTATCCATGGTTTTATGACGACCTTAATTTCTTCCTTTGTCCTGCGATATAAGTTATAGAATAATTTATTCTATTTGTTAATTACAGTAACGCACAATTTCAAATATTGAAAGTTAATTACGTAAGGTCCAATTGCTTTACAGCCCTGGATATATCTCTCTGTGGCATCAGCGCTGTCCGTTTCCTCTGCACCCTCCTCTTCAACTGTGTATTCTCTTCGTTCTCAGATAATTCCTTACTAGAACTTCCATTTTCCTGATTTTTTGTCTCCGGTTCAACTTCTTTCAAGATCTCTGCAGTAATAGCTGTTTTGTTTTCTGGTGGTACGTTTGCATGGTTGCCTTCATGTAATATCACTTCAGGTTGCGTAATGTATACTGTATTCCTAGGTACTGGGACTAGCGACTCCCTCTCAAGACGAGAAATCTTATACGAATGTATCAGCCAAGAGTCAGCATATTGATAGTGAACGTACCGAACGACTGTCACTCCAGTCCTCAGAAGCAGACGGTGCTTAGTAAGCAATGAAACGATGCTGTGCAACAAATTTTCCCCTAAAGTACCCAGAAACTGGTCTGTCAGTTCTAAAATACTAGCCCCTAATTCCTTTTTCTCGCGCACAAACTTGTAAACCGTATCTACGTCTCTCAAAAAGGATTCCGAATCTATTGTCTCCTTAAAATCCGAAAATGAGATCCCACCTCTAGGAAAAACAGCGAACTTGTTCAACTCGTTAACTAAATCATTTACAGCTTCTAATCTTAAAGGCAGCAGCTCTGGAGGTATCACAAGGTCCCTGAAAACTATGCCTTTGCTTGAATCATGCGAATTTGATGCAGTCAACGAGTAGAAAACTTTGAACATGTTCACGACAAAGTACTCGTGAGCATGATGACTGTCAGCCAATGTTAGGTCACTCAACTCTTCTCTCATCCTCAGTAAGGCTAACCTAGTGTATTTCTTGTGCATATCACCCGAGTCATCAATCTTGCAATATTGGTGCAGATAACATTGTTCCGAAGGAATGTTCTTCAGTATGTCGCTGACTCGAGTGGAGGTCTGCCCATTTACATTCCACAATGGTATAACAGCCTCGCTCTTTTTGTTTGAAGCAGTTTGCTTTGCGCTGTTAGCATTATCAACCTCCTGTGCAGTGCTTTTATTCACGGTTGGTGATGTATTCAAGTCCTCTGTCCTTATTGTTTCAGTATCAAACTTTGGCTTCTTCTTCCGTAGTTCCTCCACATCAAAGTCATCTCTACTTTCACTGCGAACCCTTTTATTCCCAGTTATCAACTCTTCTTGTGTATCCATTGTGACAACAGTGCTGTTTCCTCTATTTTCAGGTCTGTGATTGTTACCATTTCCAATCTCCGTCGCCGAGTCCTCATTATGCAATGCAATTGCACGCGCAACATCATCCTTGTTCAGCACAATCTTAGTGCCATCTTGAAACTTGATTGTATTGTCGTCAGCAACGGTATGAGCAATCTCGTCATCGCTGTTAAAATTCTCATCGTAGTCGGCGATACTCTTTGTATCCTCAAAATTTCTTTCCTCAATATCGAATTCATTTGACAATAAATTCTTCTCTGTTTCCAAATCTAAAAGGCCATCTTGATCAGTGTCGCTAGCGCTTTTGTTCAAATTATCCAGACTCACTAACATGTCCTGATATCTCTTGGCGATTCTAAAATAAGTCTCGTCTTTCTCCTGCATCCTTGGGTCAAGCATAATCACCTGGCTGGGTATCTCGATGTCAAAGTCCATCTGACCTCTTGTCATATAATCGTGCATCGCTGCTACCACTCCACCAGTCATCGGCGTCGCCTCGACCCCTGTGTAATCATCCGATGTCTCATTTCGATCGGTCGAATGAGTCTGGTGATACCAATGGCTAAGCTTAAAGAATACGTCATATGACTCTTTAAAGAGGTCGTAAGACCACTTAGTGTGAAATTTGTATACATAATTGCTGCTTAGCTGATATTGCGAGCTGCTCATCGGCATGTAGTGGCCGAACTTCTTCATCGTGGGTAGCTGACTCTTTTTCACAGTGACCAGCTGATCAGTTCTGATCTTTGCCATAGCGTTGCGCAACAGCATTTCAGGGTACTGTTGATACACTTTGAACAACTGGTATGTCCACGACCTCCTGTCCTTCCCACAGCATATGGAGCTGTGGATGACAGAATTCACGACTGCAAAGTGAATGTCACCAACGTTTCGAACATCCTTGGTAAACCCACGCTTGTCAAGTGATTTCGTGGGGTGCACCACCTTGTACAGCATATGAAACTCTTGCGAGGTGCGAGGCATGATGATAGGCTCCTTTACTTCGACATCTGAAATGTCATAGTATTTTTTAATGATGTAAGCAACCAGCGACTTGAACACCTCGGCGACCTGTGTTTCCAACTCGAAGGAGGTATTGAAGTCTTCCTTGAGTTTCTCCATAGCGTCATTGAAGCGTTTTCTGATGAAAAAAATTCTGTTTGATCTCCTCGACTCCTAAAGCAACAATGTTTACGTTTTGCTGTCGCCTGAGCATATACAACAGCCTTCTCTGACAAGCTCTCGACGTTTTATTATATGAAATCAGCGAATATGTTCGCAGAACATCTCTGACCATGGAGAATGTGATCATCTGCTTCCTTGGGTTCGGACACAGATTTATCATGGCCACCTTGCAGATTAACAGAATCTTATCCTCGTACGGATCCCAGTCCACCCTCAGCTTATGCATACGTTGTAAAGCTCTGTAGTCAACCTCATCGTATTTCATCCTCTTCCTATTCGCACACTTGCGTGGCAGCACTCGCCTCACGTAAGACTTCTGTTTGGCGTTTTGACAGCCTGTCAGCGCTTCGTACTTCTTTTGCTGATTCGTACCGTCTGCTTTAGTTTGCGCCTTCCTCTTCAGCTCCGTCGCGTTGACAGAAGGAGGGCCAGAGACTTTTTTTTAAGCCAGAGAATTCTGTGAACTTGATAGGCTTCGCTTTTATCGTTGAGAGGTATGTATCCCTCTCGCACTGTAGTGGCCGCTGCTTCTTCGTCTGCTGAGGATTGCTGCTGAGTGCCCAGTTCCAGTTTCTTTTCAAGTGTGCAAAGCACGCTGAATCTATCCCCGCAGCTCCCATGCGATCGCCAGGAACATGTCCCATGTCCTTTTGCACAGCTTCCTCCGGAGAGCGAGCCAACACTGACTCCACCAATGCGGTTTTCTTGTTCACGTCCTCCAATATTATGTCCATCCCTTGGACCACCAAACGACCACCCAGTGGAGTGCTGATGCAAATATTCCACATGTCGTACCAGTACTTCTCAACCATTGCTAGCTCATCGAAATTATAATTGTACACTGGATACGATTTATCCTCAACTATATGGTAGCCAGGAGCAGAAGAAGTTGTATCCAACAACTCCGCTCGACGATTCACATAAAGAAACACTTGATCTTTCTCCTTCAACTTCTGCGGTCCGAACTGTACCAATCCGATGTAACACAGCCTCGTCACGGTATCGTGGATGTTAAAAATGTACTTGCGCCCGTACAGCAGAGTGTTACGAATCTCTACCGGCAGCTCTCGAACTAAATAATGCTTTCGAATGGGGTGGTTTATGTAATCGTCCAATTCGGGTATAACGTAAGAGATGTAATGCAGTTTTAGGAATATAGATAATGGAAGGCGCAAGAGTACGTCGCACATCAACGTCCAGCCTCGGGGCCAACCTAAAAACCAACAAATGCGAATTTTAATTTTAAACAAGCTCACAGTGTGTGATTTGATTACTCTTGACACTAGCTGGACAAAATTATTTTTTCACGGTTTTAAGGTTGTTTGGGATTTTAATGGTTAGAACACTTTAGTCAGCTTTGTATTACTAGTAAAGTAGTAGTATTATTACAGTAGTTTCCGTTGATTCGAAAATTAATTTTGTCCAGCTAGTTGTAGCGTTCGAGAACCACTGTACACCTTTAACAAATCCTGATACTCACCAATGTAGTTTGGCAGAGGTGGTATGAACATTTTCCAACTGACATCCTTGGTGTAAATTGTGCTGAACTCTTCTATTAGATCATCAGTGATATTAAAATCAGTGTTCCGCAGAGTTTGTATTTGTTCTCTTTTCGAAAGAGATGTCTCGCCAGGATGCTCATAGACCAAATAGAACAGAACAGTGTGCAGCATTTGCATGCGTATGAATTTTGGACTGTATCCATACTTTTTGGACCCCCTGGAACCACACAACTTGGAGTTTGTAGACACAGTTTTGAGCGATTTCAAGCAGGATTTGTCTTCAGGTTTATTCAAATCTCTAGTTTTACAGTTTTCCAGCTTCTCTGGATACTTCTTTGGAGGTGCTCTGGGTTTCTGAGATAACAGTAAAAAGAACTTCAGCTTCGCTTGCTCCACTGCCGACTGAATCACAGCATTGTCTACATCGATGTTTGGCTCGCATATAAATATCAAAGACTTCTCTTTCCCATTGCTATTAAGAGTTACTTTTATGTTCTTCACTAAATTGTCTTTGGCAAGCTTCTGTAACAATCTCAGTAGAGATTTCTTATCGATCTTCACAATGTAGCCTTCTTTATCTTCCTCTTCGTGGATCATTTTCAGCAATTTTGTCATATCATCGATAACCTGGTGCTCTTTAACAGCTTCTATAATCATGTTAGCCCTTCGCAACACTCTGTACGTGATATGATTATTGGAATTCCTTCTATCGCTATTCTGCACGTTTTCCATGAATCCAAAAACTTCGGTAGTAGACTTACGAATCTTAAGTGGGGCTACAACATTGAAACTAACTTTTATGTTTTTATAAGTGGCTGCTGCTTTCTCACTCATTGCCACTTCAGCACCGTGAGTGATCACAATAGTGTTGTTTAAACTCGGTCTTCTTTCTGAAACAGTACGCTTTAAATTCAAGGATGTACATCTGTATCTGTTCGGCAGCTTTGTTATTTTATATCTGTATAATATTTTATTAGCAGCACGAAAAGAATTTTGCATTTCTATTATTGATTCGTTCGACCTCTCTTGATCATTACTATTATTTTCATTGATCGCAGCACATTCGCTAGTTTCTACATTTTCAACAGTCATATCATTTTCAACATTCGGTTCTTGCTTTACAGCCACTCTTTTGTTCGAGTCGTCGTTTTCTGTTACCATCTGCTTCGTTAGCTCCTTTATCTTGTGCATTTCCATATTAAACTGTTTACTTAACATGCTATTTTTCTCGAATTTCTTCGACACATACTTCGCAAGTCTTTGTCGACCCATGTCGTTCATGTAAGTTGCAACAATGCCTTGTTTGACTATGTTTCTCAACACTGTGCGCGATTGTAATTTGGTTAAACCCATGGTTTTGGCTAGTGCACCCTGGCATATACCATTGCTTCCGGTAGACTCAACTATATTGTTGACTTGCTTCATGTATGGTACACAGAATTTGTGGTTTGAGATATCTATTTCTGCAAAATAATAAATATTGCAAAGGTGAGATCTTATATAAATGTTTTTATACAAAGTAGTGATCTATTTAAGTGGATCTTTGGAACTGTTAGCGATACCAATAATCGTTTCTACCATATATTTTTCAATAACAAAGTTAGTATACATATATTCCTTGAGTATCAAACAATTCATATCAGAATCACAGAAAACAATCATCATCTTGTTTTCAGCATCTCGAATTATAACCTTATAGTTAATGCAATATCGAATGCATAGCATCATGCAATTCTTGAACAAACCATGCAGCTCGTCCTCCTCTTGCACATCGTCTTTCCATGCTTCAGCAACATCGATAGTGGGGAGTAATAATTGTACTACTTTAATCCTCTTTTCCTTCTCTGGATTATTCTTATGCTGCCACTCCTTAGGCTCTGCATTTGGATACAATGTCCTGTACGGTACTATCTGCTCAGAGATAACTTTAGTAGTATAATTGTAACAGTCAATTGCAATCTATTACTATCTGTTAACCCTTTGCATCCCAAATTATTTTGCAATTTTATTGCCAACACCTCATTTACTTCAAAGGACAGTTTCTCGACTACTACTTATTTTAAACAATCTTGTTTACTAATTATATCAAATATAGCTCTCAAATTTTGTTTCAATTTATATTTATGGAACTCATATGTGTTTTTAACTAAAAAAAATAAGAAATTAAATAAATAAAGGAAGAACCAAATACATATAAAAACCCGATTCATTTACATTTTTCTTTCTCTGATGTTGAGTCACACTCGACAAAGGAGTGCAAAGGGTTAAAATTCAACTTACAATATCAGTCTTCACAATCTTCTGGAAAAACGTAGTCTTGAACAATTTCTTAATCGCGTTCTCAATCCTCAACTTTCGCTTTATCTCGTCGTACTCAGCAACGCAATTAGGTTTCGACTGTAGAATCTTGATAACTTCTTCAGCCAAAAATATTGCTTTTGGTTTTCTCTCAATGAAAAATCTTGTCAGATGCAACAGACTTCCATTACAGCTGTGACCACTGCTTTTCTGATGATGTATCTGTTTCGTTATCAACTTATAGCGTAACAATAATTTCCTATGGTAGAATAGACTCTTGGGATCCTCCCGCAGTGCGCTAAGGCTCAGTTTACCCTGTGTAACTTCACCATGGTACCGTGACCGGCCTACTCTCTCGAGGAAACAGTATTGTATTACATTTAAATCAATCAAAGGAGCCACTTCATCTCCCATTAACGCATAATTCCTTGCAGATTGTGATGCAACAATGACTAGCTTGTTTCCATACATTTTTGTTGCATTGTCTACAGTAAGCAATCTAACGCTATCTGTTATATCTTTACGGGTAAAAAAGTTGGAACAGGATCCTTTGATTCCCCTCGCAGCATTGTATATGGGGCAGTGTGGATAAATATCTGGTGGCACATTATCCTGTCAACAATTACTTTGAATAATAATTCATAACCAAAGGAAATGATCGTAAAAATATTTATAAATATAGGGAGGCTATTAATGCCTTAAATTTGATAAGATTAGACTTTTTCAGTTATTGGGTAACTGAAAGTAGCTTCGAGTTTAATGTATTAATGTATTAATAATAAATACAATGATATAGAGAAATTAAATAGTTGCTGATTACCAAGGAAGGCTTTTAGATTATAATACTTACAGGTTCCAATATGATACCTAAGTCAGGATCTACATATTCATAACGATCAAAGATGACTAGGGGTTCTCTTGCAGTCTCAAGTTCGTAAAATGAAAATTCTGTATTAGCTATGCATATTGACCAGACTTGAGCCATTAGGGGCTTTGGAATGGTTGAGGGATTGTGCAGGCGGTGCTCCAAACGCAACCATAGTGCTAAAACATATATAAATATCGAATATTGTATTAGAATTAATTATTATTTGTATGTCAAAAGAAAATAGCTGAAGTTTATTTAAAAATGAATACAGTTCATCAATACAGTTCATTTGGAATTCACTTATCAAGATCTATTTTCCATATATAATTGTTAGTATTATATTGAAATGAATATCATAATATTTATACTAACCTTGCAACGTAATTCCATCTAAACCTTCTAAAGCAACTTCATCGATCACTATATCGACCAAATTAATTGTAGGATATGCCATCATGCTAATTAAATTAAAATCCACTGTACATGACAGTACGCAATCACGAAATCCAACGAAATCTTTGTAATATTTCTTGAGCTACATTTCTCAACGTGTTACTAAATATCATTGAAATCGTGCGCCACTGAAAATACTCAGCGTCTCCATCGAGCAAAAATATTTCGTACTAGAATACACCAGAAAAGGTACTAGATTTGAAAAAAGAGTACTAGATTTTGAATTCCTTACTGTTCCTTACGGGGGAACTATACCCTCGGATTGTAACTGGAAAGGAACTATTTATCAATGTTATCAACGTCTGTGCAAAAAAAAATTTTGGTAACATTGATAAACAATTGATAAACAC
>CM052295.1:3300606-3332051 GCA_028455765.1 Lasioglossum oenotherae | reverse complement strand
ACACATTGATGAGAACATTTGAAAACTACGCGGGAAACTGAGAGGCCAGTAGGGGAGATTGAGAGTCTGATTCAGTGGGTTGGGTTAGGTATGTTGGTATATATATATCAATCGGACTCTCCGGCAGCGTTGCCGTTTTTACCTTCAGCACGGCTAGTACTAGAGTAGGCTGTGACTATATATACCGCTTATATAACTATGTACCATAAAATTGCAAATAAACTCAATATAAAACTGTTAAATTCTATTTTGTTCTATTATCAAGAAAAAGGAGTTCGTGAAGCAGTGTTCCGATATTGACCAAGATTTTTCGTACGATGGATGGCCGCTGGTGGCGCTGCGCGGAAAAAACAGTAACGTATCTATGATGACGAGGTAGTAGAGTAGAGCCCTATGCCCTGCGCCTTGAGACAGTTATATTGGCGCGAAAGTACCGAAACAATCTGTTCCGGACAAAAAAACTTTAGGACGTGTCCTACAAGTTACAAAATATACACAAATACACATGTTATACATTCATTCTTCAGAATCAAATCATACAAATCTTTTCAAATTCACGAAAGTACTAGATCTGGTGGTGAACGTACTAGAACACTAACAATTGATAAAAGGTAGTAGATCTAGTACGAACGTACTTGGAACGTACTATATAGCAGTATAGTAGTGGAACACTGAAAATACCTTAGGTCTTAGACCATATATATGGTCTAAGGAAAATACTATCAAACCATAGAAAAAGAATAAGATAGATTCAGAGATAGATTCGAAAGTAGCGCCATTCATTACAATCGTAAAACGTTGGAACTACTAAATAAATGTTAGCATCAGATAAGTGCGTAATAATCATATAACATTGTTATTATATATCATATAATATTATATAGAATCGCCATAGGCCGCACTCGTGTGCGGGGTTAGTTGGGCTCTCGTGAGCTGGTTAGATTCGCACTCGTTGGTTCTCGTGAACTGGTTCTAGGCAGTTCTAGGTTTGCTCTCGTGAGCGGGTATTAGGTTTGCACTCGTGTGCAGGGTTATGTATTGTTATGTCTAACTATTATTAGTCTGTTTCAGTTAGAATACACCAAGAAGAGGTCACACCAAGAAGAGGACGTACAGAGAAGAGGACATACCAAGAAGAGGACATACCGTGAAAAGAATACACCGAAAAAAGGGCAAACCAAGAAGAGGGCAAACCAAGAAGAGGACAAACCAAGAAGACTCTGTGGCGTATTCTGAAGTTAGTTTTATTTGCCGAGCAATTATTGTCTTAGCATCATCCCCGAACCAGAGCCTTCTGCTCTGGCTCATATTTCTTCTTTGCGAATCAAAGCCTTCTGCTTTGATTCTTCCCCCTTTTGCGTGTAGTCTTTTGGCCCAAAATAATTGCTCGGCTTGCGTGCATTAATTTTTAAGCTTGTATTATACCCATAATCTTGCAGTAATTATTGGCATTGGTATTATTTGCTCGATTTAACGTTTTTGGTTCAATCTCTAAATCTGTAATACCATATACATATGCATATCTAGATATCAGGATACAGAGGTATCAGTATATCGCATATCACTATATCTGTATATCAGTATAGAATTACCATAACAATGAATCAGTATAACACCAATGCCAATAATTAATTTAGCCTTCTGCTATAGCCTTCTGCTGTGTTGGACCTTGCTTGCATGTACCAAACCGGTTGGAGCCGGTATTCGGCGTCGATATATTGAGAGGCGTGGCTCAGTGAGACCTGTTCACTCGTGTAGCCATGCTACAGTGTCCTCTCTATTCGTCATCCTACCCGTGTTCACCTCAACTTGCGTTGCTTGGTGATAGGTAGTTGGTAGAGAAATGGGATATCGTTTGAACACTTCTCACTGTCCATTTCTCTTGGTGAGGACACATCAGGTATCGGTTCTGACCGGAGCTGGTTTGCAAGCATTGTACGCACCGCATCAGCAGAGCCTTCTGCTCTGGTTCGCTCTTGTTTCTCACTTTGAAAGAATCAAAGCCTTCTGCCTGATTCGCCTTTGATCCCCCGTGGATCGGAGACTTCTCCGATTCACACTTTTTGCCCCGCAATAATTACTTGACATACGTGCATAATTTAGTTGTTAGAAAGGGAGCCAGAAGGAATATTGCGTCTCGTGGTGAGACCTGGGCAATCGGTATTATCCTCTATTTGTAAGAACTTCTAGTCTCTTATGAATAAAGGATAATATCGAGCTAATAGCTGCACACTTCGCCTTATTATTATACATTTACGAGAATGTAAGACGTGTTATAGATGTAAGAACAAATGTATTGAAAGATATAAAGATCTTTTAAATTAAACCTACTGAACCCCTATTCCCCCTTCCATATAACGTATTGCGATGGCTATGTATTATTCAAGCTGGCTCATTTGATTGTTGCTTTAACGCGAATAAGATTACTTCGAGCCACTACTGTTCTGTCACTTTCCCCAAGAGCCCATATACAAAGAACCATCCTGTACCTTTAATTTAAACCCTAACCGTTTAAAAAATTCCAATGACAACCAATGCAAAGAATCTTCAAGAAATCTAGACAATTTTGTCCCAGTTTGTCTTGAGAATGTAAGCGTACATCAGGGAGTTCCAACTTGTTCATCATTAGTCAAACCTCTCCCCGCTACTATGTGCAGTCGTAAAGTTAGTGGGCGGCATAGTGGCAGGGGAACAGGACGGAGTTCTACGGCAACGATGAAGTCTAGGAGTGGTGGCAGTACCTAAGCGGGGAAGAAGCCATGCGTGGTTCGCGAGTTTCATGTTGGATCTCTCTGGCGTACACTAAAGCAGTAAACTGGGTTCTAGTCCATGCCAAAGAAGAATAAATTGAGTTTTCGCCTGCTCGATACGACTAGAGGAATGCGACAAAAGGAACCACAGACTTATTGGACCATATATATGTACATATATCAGGCATGGGAATTAACTGCTCGATCAGAGGCATTTTCGAAGGCTACACCCCCCTTGACCCGGTTCCACATCTAGCGCCCCGTGACGTTCCTGGTTCTCGAGTCAACTCAAGTTTACGCATTCTTACCTATTTCATCGTATTCCTACCAGGAACCTTCGTCTCATCTCACCACGATAATATTGTATTGTATATTGTAATGTTATGTTTAATGAAAAATAAAGACTGTTAGTTACAACAATTAATGTATCCTTTTTTCTCAACCCAGCACATGAATACCCGATAATAGAATTAGATTAGCATCATCGAAAATTTTGGATATACAAAACAGGTTTCGATTTTCGAAAAATTTTCGGCTGCCTTATTTGTTGTTGAGTCGTACTACTTAATTGCGTGCCACCTCTTTCGATATCATATTCTCCTAATACAAAGTTCAATTTTGCGAAAATATTTCGAAAACCTCGAAAATTGAACTTTGTATTAGGAGAACATGATATCGAAGGAGGTATTCGAAATTCAGTAGTACAAGTCAACGACAAGCCAGACGCTTGAAAAATTTCTAGAATTCAGTAGTACAACTCGGCGACAAGTCAGACGGTCGAAAATTGACGAAAATTTTCGAAAATCCCGGGAATCGAATTTTGTATTATATTAGGAGAACATGATATCGAAGGAGGTATTCGAAAATCAGTAGTACAAGTCAACGGCAAGCCAGACGGCCGAAAAATTTTCGAAAATTCAGTAGCGCAACTTAACGTCAGGCCAGAAACTCGAATGTTTCTGTTTTCTAAAGTTACGCTGTTTATTAATTCCAAATGAGTAGTGTAACTTAGTGACCCATTAGACGGGCGAAAGTTTTTATTATTGAAATCAGTAGTATAACTCCAACACAAGTCGGACATTCGAGAAAGGTTGGTGTTTCAATAAATATGTACACAGATACGTTTCTTTATTATACTTCTTTATTTATTCATTGTCGATTCATACATAAAATGTTCGTATTTTACATAACTTGAACTCTAAACAATTTTAAAAAATTCCAATTGAATCGATGAAAGACCGAGTTGTCGGCAGATTTCTGTCCAAAAAGATCGGTTTCTGGCCCACTGTGCGCCGTAGCCAAATTACAAAAAGTCACGTACCGGACCCAGTGCACAATAGCGATGTCCCTGCCATAAAACGTCGCCCAGCGCAAGCCTCTACAATATTATAACAAAAATTAACACAATTAACTTCAACTTAAATTGTTAAAATGTAATGAATTCTTATGTGTATAGAGTACAGATATAAAAAGAATGCAAGCACAATCGAGCATATTTTATTGATCTTGCGACTGTTCATTTTATGTATTGAACTTCTAAAAACTTATTTCGAAGGAAAGGAAAAGCAAAAATAGACCCAGATAGCACAAAAACATCTTAAAGTACGCCCAAAAGTTGCCTGACGCAAGACGTAAGTACGTCTTTAAGTCGTACGTTACGACTGTGGCACGTCGTTTTCACGTACTTTGTACGACTTAACAGGTCTTTGTTACAAAACTGTGCGACTTAAAGACGCCTCTCACAGGTCTTTTCGATGTCTTTAAGTTGTACGTAAAGACGCAAAAAAAGTTGCCTTTTTGGACATCTTTTTCAGACGCACAAAATCTTCAAATTTAAGAAAAAGTTATTAAAAAAATTAGAATCTATATTACTACTTTCATGCACTGCATTCCACTTTGTCTCTGAAAAAAAACCTTATTACAATTTAGAAATTTTTATGCAGTTGGGCGGCATTCGAACTCTGGACTTACCGTTTAACTTCATGATGGCTTCCTCACTGATCCATGCGAACCTTTGCTGTTAGATTCATTACTTTTTATTCTTATAGGCTCAAACCATATCAAATCACATATATTATTATATAAAAAATATTTAACAGAAGTTTATCTCTTCTAATATTTATATAATTATTATATATTAATTATATGTATATAATATATTATATAATTATGTAATTATTATATAAAAAATATTTTAACACGTTATTAACACGTATTTTAATATATTATATAATTATTAGAAGAGATAAACTTCTGTTAAAATATTTTTTAGGTAAAAATCAAACTACTTTTTTTTAAATGAAGCATAGTATTAGTATAATAACGATTAAGAGATATACATATTTTCGTAGGTACTTCAATCGTTTCTGCCGTGAAAACGGCGTCTCGAAAGACACGTCTATAAAGGCATCTCTGCTGGGACGACGTTTTCACGTTTGAAGGCAGGTGTGCCTTTTATGCATCTCATTTCTGACGTGACTGATTCAACTGGTGATCTGAACCAGCAACAACTCGTCCGTCGTGAATTTGCGAGCCTCTCGCCTCGTAGGATCGTGTCGTTCCTTCTGGACCCTTTTGCTCCTCCGTGATATGTCGGCTGATCTCTCCCCTTAATTATGGCAGATCCAACTTGTCCATTTCGTCCTTCACGGCACTAAGGATTATTCCTTCGGCGACTGTCTTCATGTCGCACCCGATGAGAGGCTTCCATCGGCGTTGTATTAATTATTTTGTTCTGTAACTGCCGTACCTGCTTTACGGTCCTCGGTGCTGCGATTTCTTTAACGGCATCTGTTTTTCTGTTGACCTGGCCTTACTCCTCCTTCGTTTATTCCACGGCTCAGGTAGTCGAACATTTCCTCAAAGAATGGGCATTTCCAGTTTTAGCGTCAGGCCATGTGTGCGAAAAACCTCTAAGGCCCGTCGCAGTCGTCCAAGACCTTCCTTGATGGTTTTTGACGGTATATGTAATCACGTCGTCCAGGTATGGGAACGCTATTGTATTTTTTAACGGTCCCAGGATCTTGTCCATTAAACGTTGGAGTACCGCCGACGCGTTAGACCGAAGGGCATCCGAAGGAAACTCGTAGTGTCCCTGTGGTGTTATAAATGTCGTCTTTGTTATTGAATTGTCTGCACTGGTATGTACCTGGTAATAATCCGACGCTAAATCGGGGCCCGTGAAACACCGATTGCCTCCTAATTTATCTATTTGCTCGTCGATGAGCGGCAACGGGTATTTATATCCTTTATCATTAGCGCGTTCAATTTTCTTTTTCCAAGGGCAATTCTCCTTCGCGTGGCCTAATTTTTGTAGATGCTGCACTCTGTCTCT
This sequence comes from Lasioglossum oenotherae, assembly GCA_028455765.1. NCBI lineage: Eukaryota > Metazoa > Arthropoda > Insecta > Hymenoptera > Halictidae > Lasioglossum > Lasioglossum oenotherae. The sequence continues at coordinate 3,325,967 of CM052295.1, read as the reverse complement.
CGGTTTTCGGCATGTCCTTTTAATCGCGACACAATTAATTGCATCACGTAGTGATCGTCCCACTCGTAACGCAAAGCTAAATGGTCCACGCGGGTTACCCAGGTTTCGATCGAAATGTCACTTTTTGCCGGGTCATAGATCGGGATTAGTAGTTCATCACCAGATCGCGGATAATTCAGCCATTTCGTGCCGCACTGGAGCTACGCGAATTCAGCGTTTCCACAATGTGTTCAACGCGATGGAGGCAGTCGTTACACGGTCGTTCACTCGACGCGTGCCTCGGTGGGCTGGGTGAACGTTCACGCAAGGTATCTCTTCGCGGGCTGCGCGACCGTTCACGTGAAACGACACCCCTTGGACTACGCGATTGAACGCACAAATCGCGGGTACGCGAACTACGCGATCGCGACCTCGATCGTCGTTCACGCGATTTCCGCAAAATTTCGCCTATCATCGTCTCGAATCTTTCGAATGGGGATTCAATTTCACTCGCGTTGATGATCCTTTCCGCACAACCGTCGCGGCTACAGCCTGCGCGATCCATCTTCGAAAAGTACGTTACGCGACACAGAGGCACACACGATTCTCAAAGTACAGAAAACAGTTCAACACTATCACACATAAAAAGCGAATTTTGGTAAATCCCACTTCTGATTTGTAAGATAATAGCCTACTAACTAGACTATTCACTAGGTTAAAGGTGTGGGCGGTAAATGATACAATGATCGACGGTGAAGCCGTCCGCAAAGGTGCGATTTATTAAGAAGATCTTTCAGTGCTTGACACTCCAAGCGTCACTGGAAGAGTGACCGCTCAGGTAAACTCTAGTCTTAAGGACACCTTGTTGCCAGCGTGTTTTCTACCTGCACCCCCAAATGTGCACTGGGTTTTTACCTGAAGGGTACGCGTCGCGCTGTCGAGCTGCACGCTGCCCGCTCTCGACATTCGCAACTTCGATATTCCTTACAGTTTTCCCTTCAGAACGAGGCAACGTATCTACCTTTTAACTATCTAGTTTTATGATTTTTTTAAACGAAGTTATAGACTGTTGAGTGTGCCCAATTTCGGAAACCCATCACCGGTGAATCATTCCGGGGTCCACGTGAGGCAGTGGTGTGATCGTACCTTTACGAAGAACCGAGTGGGAGGCTGAAGGGGTAGTTTTATCGATCAGGATAGGAACCTGGCAGGTTGGCCCCTCCAGGCTGTCCACCTTATCCCCTTCCACTATCCGACCGTTTAGTCCCTATCGCGCACGCGCAACGTGTCACATATTACTCTGGTCATCAAAGAGGGGGTACTTGAATTCCCCTCGATTCCTTTTCGATTACCCCTGTCTGGACACACTGGAACCTGCGGAGTGGTCGTGGAGGCTCAGTGCTCGTGGAGGCTCAGTCAGTGTTCGCGGAACCACCACCCCGTTGAGTCGATCTCACCGTACGGAACTTCTCTCGTCGAGACAGGTCGTTGTTCTCGTGAAAACCGATTTTCCCTCAGTGCATTTTCGTGGCGACACTACCCGTGTCGTGCAACAACAACTACTTGGATACTACTTGTATACTACTACCCTAAAAGTAAGTTACCCCGGACCACTTCCAACAATTTCTATTGACAATCATTAAAACCATTAGAGCCTTAAATAGTGAAAAATGGAAGTTTCAGAACCTCGAGTAATCTATTCAGTAATCTTGATGTTATCCTTTGAGCTGGTTCGTTAACAACAACGTTAATGTGTAGCTAATAATGCATAGTGACGCGGGATTGGAGGACATTTTATGGGGTGACAGGGTGCGCTATGAGAAAAATATCTTTTTGTTGAAGACTGTTAATTGAAAAACTGCAGTGTTAAGAGTTGCAAATATGTTAGTAATCATCTTTGTAGTGTTTCGTTTATTTATTTAATACTGAGAGAAGAAGGAATTCTTTCATTGCATAAACCATTTGATTTGTTTGTATACATATATTATTTTATCGAATAAATTATTTGATTTCGTTGTGTAGATTGTTTCATTTTGTTATGTAAATTGTTGTATAAATGTTGTATAAATAGTTTTGTTGTATAAATTATTGCATACATTGTTGTCGAGATTGTTGTACGACTTTTTGCAAATGTATCGAAGTCCATTTGGATTTTGTCTTGTCCTTTACGGTACAGATGTTAAGAGTCATCGCATTCGCGAAAGTATGCAATTTTAATAAACTGCGTCCGAGGTTTTCGTTCCATGGCAGGCAAAATAAAATGTTTGTTTAACTATAACGTGGGATGAAAGTGGCACTCGACGCGTCCGATGGCGTGCTTGACCTGACAAACATGTTTATACCTTTTTTTTAAATAAACTCCGCAACGTTGTTTCATCAATAACTTGAGGCTTATAAAATTTCAAATTCAAGCACGAACAGAAAATAATTGATTAAATCGGTACTTAGGAAAATGAAACGGAGGTGGGTTGGTGCATTCAAAAATTTTCAAAATATTCGAAAGAATGTATTTTGAGACAAAATTGTTTTTAAATTTTATAAAATATTAGAATTAATGAAGAGAAAAGCAATTATGTTTCGTTAAATTGACATTTACAGAATGGGGCACAAACGAAAATTATTTTGAGGGTGGGTTATAACCTTATGCAAAATGCCAGCATGTGTTTTGGAACAGAAATATTTTGTTGATAATAAAAAGTTTTATGAAAAGTCAGACTTCACGGGAAGGATAACAATTTCATTTTATTAAATTAGAAGTGATGGAAAGGGTAGCAGGAGTCGAAAACTTGTTTTGATCACGACAAAGCATTGCACGATTTTACAATTAAAAAGAGAACGATTTCATTAAATTGGGAACGAAAACAATGGTGTTCAAGAGGTTGCAAAATTCATTTCGCTTATATATACAATAGCCTTGTGTGGGGTTCGGTTAAATTAACATTAGGTCTAATTGTAAGAGCGTCTGACTTTAAGTATTTTGTATCCTGACCATTTGGGACACAGATGGTTTGCAGGCGAGCGGCGCACAGTGGTCCAAATCAAGAAATCCAGTGACTTTTGGCCCGAAAATGAATTTTCTTGTATCGATACCTGATCAATGAACATTGCTTCCCAAATGTCCATAGACCTCGGGAATGTAGAAATTAGTACAATTTATTAAATATTATAGTTGTAATAAATGTTGAAAGTTGGATATTTTCAGAAGAGTATTTTTCACGAGAAATATTGCTTCACTTTGATGCGATGCCCTGACGTTCCTATTTAATATTTTCTTACGCTTTTTTTTAAATTAAAGAGCAGATTTTTGCGATAAGAAGTCGTATCTTACATTATTAATTAGTCTGCACAATGTATTAAAAGTTAACGCTGGACTAAATGGAGAAAATTAATCAAATTAAATTGGACTATTTTCAGTACACCTTCCTCTATATGATGGTATAAAAATCATTTCCGCACTCTTCCGCCTTTTCAAATTATAGCAGTTTAAAACTGACAATGTTACGTCGCGTCGCGTCCCCTTACGTTTTACGGACTACACTTGTATTTTCCGACCAAACTTCCAAAGCGATACAGAGTTCTTTTCATCGAACTGTTTGGATTAGAAATGGACTTGAAATGTTAATGCTATGGTGCAGATAAGGTTTCAAATGAGTCTTCGACTTTCTGTCTACATTTAGTTTAGACAGAACTATTCGAGCTACCACAGTGAGACTTCTCAGAGCATTTTTCCGCTGTTGATTTTTATTTCGTTTTAATCACTTTATGTTTTGTGTTAATAATTCGTAGTGTTTTAATTTACTTTCTAAACTAAACTTCAGTTTTATTAGTGTTTTTTATTGTGTGTGATTTAAATTTTAGTTATATTATTTAGTGTTTTTTGTACTCTTTTGGACTATTTAATTTTACATCTATATAATATATAATTTTAATATTCTCTTTGGTAAGTACAAATGACTAAAAATGTTTTTACGTATGTTGTTTTCCAAATTTGACATTTTCTTCTTTGTTGTTTAGATATTATTTATTTTGTATATTACTTACCAGAAGCTGAATTATTAATAATTAAATAATAGAAAAGGCAGGCTTTGAAGTGGATGGACTATAAAAAATAATGCTAGACAAAACCATTTGAGAATGAAGACTGACAAAGTATAAACAAATATTATTTTTTTATATTTCATGTTATTATTATTGTATTATAAAACCATCATTGTTATCACATTTTTATCACAAAAGATTTACAAAAATGTTACTAAATTATTTTATATTATATACAATATTGCAAATATTAATTATTATAAAAAATCTTTTGACACAGTTACGTGACGTTTTTACCTTACCCGACTCCTCAAATTTACATTTTTCCCAATTCATTAAACATTGCATGTGTGAAACATAAATATAAAATAGACACTTAGAAAGAAAAAATGGTTTGGAAGATTGTATTTAAACAATCTTTTTTTTAGTGAAAAATATCAATGAAAATTAATTAGAAATTATTGTTTAACAAATTTAAAAAATATTAATTTTTCTTTAGTTCAAATTGACTATTTTTCAAAATGAATTTTAGTGGAAATTTCATCCCGATATCTCTTATGGTACAAAAGTTATAATAAAAAGTCACTGGATTTCTCGATTTGGACCACTGTACGGCGATGGCCTGCAGAACCGTGTCCCCAAACACTCCCAAACCTTCGCAGAAAAAACCGTTACATTTATTACTCAAGTATAGATCGTGGGGGAGAAGTAAAAGAACGACTGGCGAAAAGAACCCTTGACGAAGGGAAAATAGGCAGAGTGGCTCTGGAAGTCAATGCGAGCAGATCGAATTACACAGCGTAGAACAGCGTAGTACAGTAAATAAAGTATATTTTCTTTTACGTTTTCTTACACGCGAACTTGATTTCCACCGAAACCTTCCAATTCCCACAATCATTTGGGTTCTCGTCCGGGATTGAGTGAGCAGTGAAATCAAACAGTGCAAGTGTAAAACTGAGATAAATATACAAGAACTGAACAATTGTGTGGACAATTCTGCGAAGTACAAAGTTGTTAAATCGTCAAGTGTACAGTGCACGTAACGCGATGAATACCGCGCCGAGTGACTTCACAGTGACGCAATTGAAAGACATTTTGAAAGCGAGAGGCCTGAGCACGATCGGTGTAAAACAGGAGTTAATCAATAGACTTATGGAGAACGATCCGTCAGGCTCGTGGATAGACGAATATAACTATATACGATATCGCGCAGGATGATCCGGGGTCACCAGCAAGAGACATCAAAGAAATGGAAGTTCTTAAGAAAGAGAAAGAATTTGCGGAGCGCGAGATACAGTTGCTGAAAAGAGAGGTAAACATGATCCGCGAAATGCAGAGACTGAACATTGAGGAACCATACTCATCACGAAATACAGCAATGTATCCAGGTCGGCGTGGTCCGGTAATAATGAACGAAGCAATGGAAGCTATGCTGAATTATTTCGACGGAAACGGCGAAACTTTCGACGCATGGGAGAGACAGTTGACACTACTACGAGCAACGTACGGTCTAGACGATAACACAACAAAATTATTAGCGGTATCACGGCTGAAAAATCAGGCCCTTGAATGGTTTCATTCGAAGCCAGAGCACGTCGGAATGCCTGCTGACAACCTTGTGAAGGGACTGGAGGACATTTTCGGTGACAGGCAGAACCGAATAGCGGCACGCAGGGAATTCGAGAATCGGATATGGAAAAAGGAGGAGACGTTTGCCGAGTACTTCCACCGGAAAAAAAATTCTGGCAAACCGCATTCGAATTGATGAGGAAGAATTCATCAAATACTTAATCGACGGAATACCGGATCACCCGCTGAGAAATCATGCCAAACTGCAGAAGTTTAAATCGCAGGCATCGCTATTGGAGGCGTTCAAGGGAGTGGTTTTGCCCCCTAATACATACAGAAGTACGAGGTACAATGTGGATGTACCAGAGCAGAATTGGCGAAGAAATGCTGGAGCACAACGCGCTGAAATTGGAACGCAGCGGCCCGACAGTGGGGTGCAACGTGGAGGTGCGGCAGTGTGGCGAGCGGTATCTGGAGTCTGGACCTCGCCGATGGGATGAGATCCAGCGACAAGATAACGCGCCCCGACGGCGAGATGACGGGATTCATCGACGCGACGACAACGGTCAACGACGGGCTCACGTGGTACAGCGACGGGACGAAAAGCGCGGGATACAACGCCAGGAAGGTGTTACAATTGCGGAGGTCGCGATCATTATTTCTATGATTGTCCATTGACAAGCAGAGGGTCAAAGTGTTTCGAGTGCAGAGAATTCGGACACATTGCGGTAAACTGTCCGACAAAGAATCTGGCCGTGTGACAGATACCGCGAAATAAGTATTATAGAAGCGTATTTATTTGCGAGCGCGAGGTAAGTGCTTTGATCGACACCGGCAGCGATTTATATTTAATGCGTATTGAGTGCATTGAGGGATAGCGACGTTTATTTTCGCGGCATAGGCTCGAACACAAATAAAGCGATCGGCGAATTTAGTACCGAAGCGCGGATAGACGGGGATACCTACTAGGGTGGTCCTTAGCTATAGGAGCCAAAAATTTTTTTAAAGATTTTTTTTGGCCTTTATTCCCTAAAATATGACACTTGGTGAAAAAAATGATATGTGCAAAATTTCACCTCGATCGGACAATGGGAACCCATGCCGCAGCGCACTTGAAAATTGCTTATTTTTGAAACTTGATTTTCTCCATTATAGTACATCGTAAATATACATTTCTATATATCGTTGAATTTGTCTTTCCATGCTCTATAACCATGTGTAAATAACGTACAAGGTCATCGTAGAAAAAAGTTCGGCAACTTCAAAATTTCGAAAATTGTATTTAAAAAAAAATTTTTTTTTCAGCATTATATTTACTTCGTCTAACAATACAACTTTTGATTGACACATTTTTTCATATATTTATTAATAACAAAGATATTTAAATAACGTAGTCACTACACGCAGTTAGGGTTGCCATAATCTATAATACCTTTTATTTACAATTATATACATTTATATTATGACGCTCGAAATATTATTAAAACTTAACCTATACACGATATACAAAATTATTCGAAAAAACACTTCATGTAAATTAAAATAATATATAAAATTTATTAATATACGTCGTCTGAAAAGCTGGATTTATTTATATCTGGATACCGTTGTCGGTACTCTTCTAAAATTTGTAAAATATTTTGTTTATTTTCTTCGCCTCTTGTTAATAAAGCATTATGTTCCGATATTAACTTTACACCCCGCTCTGCAGTATCGTTATCGATTTTCAAATTTTTAACTATTTTTAGACCTGTTTTATACGTTTCCTCGTTTTCCCAGATTGACAGGTCTTTCTGCAAAAAATCTGTAGATATATTGAATCTACTAAAAAATTTTCGGCTTTCTGCACAAATGAAACTTTCTATGCCGATATCGGCAAGATTATGTATATTTTTTAGAGAAACTTTTTTCGAAGAAAATGTTACTTCATCGTTCTCTAAACATTCTATCATAAGCTTCCTTTTGTCACATGATATACCAGCGTCAAAAAAACATAATGCTGCAAATTCTGGTGTTAAGTACCACAAATGCCCCTCAAATTTATGTAATCCTATTCGGCTTACGTTTACATCAATTTTTTTGTAGGCCTCAAGCTGTTTTAACAGCTATATTGAATCTACTAAAAAATTTTAAACTACTAGAAAATTAATCACCAAAATTTTCGGTCAAGTTTAAAAGACAATTATGTTCATGGAAAGCTCCAGGAGATAGAATCAAAATTAGACTTCTGCTTAAATACCATAAAACAGAAGCATCCAAGCATCGGCAATCGGTAATTATCTTAAAAGGTATCCCTAACAGGTAGACGCGGAATTTACTTAGGGATTTTATGATTGCCAGAATTTCCAACTCGTAACTCGCATAACGCTCTTCCGCTGGTGTTGTTTTGCCGCTCGCAAAATATATTGGGTGTAACCTACCGTCGCAATTATTTTTTTTAAATAATATTGCTCCATATCCTATTTTAGATGCGTCCGTATGCAATTCCGTTTTTTTTGCCGATTTTATATAATTTCAATACCGGTTTACTAGCCAGGGTGATTTTTAACTCCTCGAACGCATGCTCCTCTTCACTACCGAATTGGAATTTCGCATTTGATTTCAATAGATTTGAAAGTGGTCGCGCTATCAGTGAGTAATGTGGTATGAATTTTCTAAAATAGCCCGTAAGTCCTAGAAAACTCTGAATTTGCTTAAAATTCCTTGGTTTCGGGAATCGCGCCACTGCTTCGGTTTTATGTTCCGAAGGACGAACCGTATCGTCCTTTACAATATGGCCTAGGTACTCTACCTGAGATTGTAAGAATTTGCATTTGTCCCAGTTAATTAATAGTCCCGCCTCGCTCGCAATGTCCAACACGATTTTTAAATTATTTAATCCACTCTCGTAGTCTATCGATGAAACAATTATATCGTCTATATAGATTAATACTACTTTCTTCGCAATTAATTCCTTAAATACCGAGTTAATAAATCTTTGAAACACCGATGGCGAGTTACAAAGGCCGAATGGGACCTTCAAGAACTCGTACTGTCCGACGGGCACAATGAAGGACGTGTATTTACGACTATCCTTATTTACTTTAACATGGAAAAACCCGTTTTTAAGGTCGAGTGTACTATATATTTTTGCGCTTTGTAGTAGGTCCAATTGATCTTCTATGAGGGGAAGCGGGTATCGGTCCTTAACAATTTTTCTGTTTAACAGACGGTAATCTACGCAAAGTCTCGTAGCCGCATTCTTTTTTTTTACTAACACTACCGGGCTAGCGTACTCCGAAAGCGAATGTTGAACGATTCCATCCCGTAACCATTAATTTATCTGCGCATTAACGGCATCCCTTTCCGACGGAGCTAATCTTCTCGCGCGTTGAAATACTGGCTCATCATCTTTCAATATGATCGTCATTTTTATATCGGTCTCGCGCTTAGCAATAGGAACATAAGTATCGATCATTTCAGTTAAAGTTTGTCTATGTTTAGTGTCTGCGATGTAGGAAATATCTACCCCATTAACCTCGTGCTCTAAGTTAATCTCGGAAGTGTGTGGAATGCTACTCTTTTCTATTTTGCGAAAAATTATCTCCTTGTTTAACGGTCAACTCTACCGCGTCTAAAAAGTCCGTTCCCATCAGGAATCCGTGGGCCATTAACCGATCCGGTATTATTCGAATTATTATCGGGTAGGTATTGCATACTTGCAGAAAGAAAGCAAGGTAGGCAGGAGGGATTTTTGTCTGCGCTAAACAAAGGCGAAGTACCGTTAGATACTTTTCATGTGGATCATTTAGGGCCGCTCCTCTCGACGAAGAAAAAATATCACTATATTTTTCGTCGTTATAGATGCGTTTTCAAAGTTCGTGTGGCTTTACGCCACGAAAAGTTGTAATGCGGCGGAAGTTATAAGTCATCTAAGAAAACTAGAGGGTTATTGTTGCTCGCTCGCAAGTAGTGTTGTTTTTGCTCACTCGCTTCGCTCGCTCGCGAGTAGGGTTGTTTTTGCGAGAGGGTTAGTGGTACGAATGGCTAGTAGGACCTGCAGCTATTAATGTTTTTTTTTATTTAGTGTGTGACTCTCCAAGAGCCACACAAAGAACTTCCCGATTCGTTAGTTGCAGTATATTATTATCATTATTTTTAGTACGTTTTAATAAGATTATACGTTTTCAGGGAAATTCAATAGTTTTCTACTTATGAAAATGTTTGCTATATGGCGTCGCATTAAACGAACATCGTAGGCTCGTTGCTCGCTTGGTTCTTTGTTATAGTGTACTAATGTTGCAAAATAAATTGTCTTAATTAGTTTTTCGCAAACGATACAACTTCTCATTATCCGGGTTTGCAGTATTGATCTTGGTTTTCTTCGATACTGTTAATTTAAATTGTCCCAAAATATATAAACCGCTCAATTTTGAAACTCTGCTCAGTGCTACATACAACATTTGTAAAGTTCGCCTTTCTGATTTTTTAACATCCAAACATACTTTCTCGTATGTTTGTCCCTGACTTTTATGAATCGAAATCGCTTCAGCAGGAACCACTGGAAATTGACTACGTGTGATTTTATACTTTTCCTCACTCGACATATTTACTCTTGATTCGATATTTTTATTATTGGTGTTAAATTTTGATGAATATTTGCATTTTTCATATAATCACGATAACGAGTTCTTACTTCCACTCCTACTCTGGCCAATTGAAAATCTAACCACAATATAGACGGAATTTTAGTATTTTCTTGAAAAGTAATAAATTTTAATATTCCGCTTGCTCCATTAACCAATCCGTTTTCAACATCAATGTTATTAATAATTATCATATAGTTTATATTAATTTTCAATTTAATCTCAGTTAATTCTGATTGTTTTTTTAAAGATTGTAATATAAATTTTTTTTGTACTTTCATCGATATTCTTTGAAAATGTATTCTCGGGAGTAGAGATGATTAATTTACTCTTGCATTGGGATAATTTTCGATTATTGTAAGCGGAAACATTATCATAAGGTACAAAAAAAAAATTTTTTTAATTATTTTTAAAATTTTAAAAAACTTAAAAAAAAATTTTTGTGTAATTACGTTTGTTTCTTCGATGGTAACTTTCCGTTCTCTCGTATAAATTGCATCGTTGAATGAACTTTTTTCGAAAAAAACTAAAAGACTACTTGACCAATATGGACCAAAATCTAATCTGCTATAAGTTACGACGGGGCACATCGATTGCATCATTCATCATTCTGATCGCGTTGTTACTTTTTCAGAAAACGTTAATGAAAAAGTTACCATACGCACATCGTACATACGCACACACACACACACACACACACATACGAACATTTTGCTGAAAATAGTCTAAAATGACTGCAATGACCATGAAACGTGAAGATCTGCTAAAAAATCGATTTTCGGGGTAATTACAGTAACTTCCCTATGAATCGGGCAGTTAACAAGCAATTCTTGGTGGAAATCCTCGAAGAATTATATCGGATAGAGGTACCGCGTTCACATCGATTGCGTTTGAGGATTATTGTAAAAGCGAACGTATAGAACACGTGTTGACCACTACAGGCACGCCGCGGGCCAACGGTTAAGTAGAGAGAGTAAACCGTACGCTCACACCGTTATTAGCAAAACTATCAGCACCGAAAGCTGATGAATGGTACAAATGCTTGGACCGATGTCAGAGATGTTTTAATACGACTCCGAGTCGAAGCATAAGGATGACACCATTTCGTGTATTGTTTGGGGTAGACCCTAGGTTCCAGGATGATCCTCGGATAGTCGAATTGCTCGAGTGCGAATGGGATAATGTATTTTTAGAAAATCGAGACGAATTGCGGGAAGAGGCGCGGCAGAATATCCTCAAAATTCAGCAAGAGAATAGGAAGTCTTTCAATAAAAAAAAGAATCGAGGGTAGGAAATATCGAGAGAGCGACCTGGTCGCAATTAAACGAACCCAACAGGGTCCCGGTTTAAAATTCGCATCAAAATACTTCGGGCCCTACGAGGTAACAAAAGTGCTACTGAACGATCGTTACATTGTAACAAAAATCGGTGAACATGAAGGGCCACGTCAGACATCCACAGCCGTAGATTATATTAAACCATGGGTGAGTGAAGACAGTGATGACCTGTGCAGTGACACTGAAGAGACTTGTGATGGACAATATGATATCTAGGGTCAGATATCCTTGTAGGACGGTCGAGTGTGGGGTTCGGTTAAATTAACATCAGATCTAAGAGCGTCTAGCTTTAAGAGTTGTTTAATATTAATATCTTTTTTTTTTTAATGAAAAATGGGGATGTTTTGGATTTTTCTTTTGCGGACTTGATGGTTTGGTGGTCTGCTTGCATCTTAGGAGTGTTTCGCAAATGATAAAGTATTCAGCTCGACTCCTGTCAACTTCGAATCACGGAGACCTAATTATCGATCGCGGCAAGAGGCCGGAATCCTCATAAACGTGCAGCCCGTTTGATTTATGGATCTATCCTCGACGAGAAATTCCTCGTACGTTGACTCAAGGGTATCGGTCCTGCTAAATACAGTCGCGACTTTGTCTGGCTCTGTCCCAAAAACATGACCACCTTCCATGAACCAGCTATCGAGGTCAGTGCACCCCTTTGCTTTCCCTGTTTGGCCTGCAATCCTAACACACTTTCCTATCCATAAACAAAATTACTCTCAAATTTTTATATAATCAGCCGAAATAGTTCTAACTAACTTACAAAATTTTTTAATGGTATTCTGTCCATAAAAGAAATTTCTCACCCCCTTGTAACCACATTTTCTTAGTTTCCAACCCAATGCAATTGTTTTCTTCTTAATCTTATCCTATTTCTATACCAATACACACAAAACTACGATATATTCACTTAACAAACCCAAAATTATGCCAATTAATTTCAACAGTTTTTACAATGCCATTTTATAAGCGAAATATATTTGTCACCCAATGCAATTGTTTTATCCTACTTCTGCTCTACATAAACAAAATTACGGTATATTCACTTACTAACCCAAAATTATTGGAATTCATTACAAAATTTTTTACAAGTGTGGGAATTGGAAGGTTCCGGTGGAAATCAAGTCCGCGTGTAAGAAAACGTAAAAGAAAATATACTTTATTTAAGATCTAACGCTAACCTAAACTAACTATGTCAAAACTATATCGAAAGGAAAAGTCTACTCGGTACTACGCTGTTCTACGCTGTGTAATTCGATCTGCTCGCATTGACTTCCAGAGCCACTCTGCCTATTTTCCCTTCGTCAAGGGTTCTTTTCGCCAGTCGTTCTTTTACATCTCCCCCACGATTTATACTTCAGTAATAAATGTAACGGTTTTTTCCGCGAAGGTTTGGGGCTGTTTGGAACACGGTTCTGCAGGCCATCGCCGCTCGCCTGCAAACCATCTGTGTCCCAAATGGTCAGGATACAAAATACTTAACGTTGTTTGACCTTATTTGGGCAAATTTTGGGCTGGGTGAGGGCTCATTCTAAAGAGAAAGGTTAGACACAGTGCGCTTTTCTCACGAGGTTAACGAGATGATGACCAGAGCGTGGTGTGATGAACCTTCCTCTTTAAAAAGGAGCCCTCACCCAGCTCAAAATATGCTCGTAAAAGGTCAAACAACATGGCGCAGACCAACTTTTTATATCGAAAATCTAGTAAGATTCTAGTAAATAGCAAATATCTAGCAAATAACTAGCATCTTACTAGATTTTGGGTCGAAAAAATGGGTCTGCGCCATGTCGTTGTTTGACCTTATACGAGCATATTTTGAGCTGGGTGAGGGCTCATTTTAAAGAGGAAGGTTATCACACCACGCTCTGGTCATCATATAAGTCAAAAAGTCTTTTAGAGACAGAAAAATGCATTGAAATCTGCGGTTATTTTTCTAGATTTTTTCTCTACTTTGGACACTCATATTATTAGATATAAACATAATCTCGTAAAATCAATAGAAGAGCGCCCTATATTTAACCTTCCTCTACAGAATGAGTCCTCACCCAGCCCAAAATATGCTCAAGGAAGGACAAAAAATCGATTCGCGCAAACCCATGTTTCGACCCAAAATCTAGTAAGATCTAGAAACTAAATCTAGTTCCTTTCTAGTTACAATCCAAGGGTATAGTTCCCCCGTTCCCCCATTCAAAAACAGAAATTTTCATTTGAGCTTTCTTTGTCAAAAAATTAAAATAGTGAACAGATTTCATAATATTATGTTTAAAATATCATGAATTTTTTGAAAGTTAAAGGGATCTTTTTATGTGGTTTATTTGTTTGATAAGTTTGGTTTCTTTGATGAAATTCAGCTGGTCATTTATTCTTTCATCGTTAATTGTAAACATTTGAACGAAGAAATCATTTTGTCAGTCAACCAGAGTATTCAACAATGTTGTTAAATAATATTTATGTGTCTTGTATTTTCCGGAACTCTCTTGTGGATGCCATAATGCATAATTGGGATGCACAAGAGGAACTTGTTATTAGACATTGTTTCAGTAGATAGCATTTCATAAAATACCATTTTGCTAGACGGTATTTTTTTAAACATTGTGTGACTATGAAAAGTCTGATTAATTAGTGTAGAATACTGATTGGGACTAAATGATGTTAAGACACAGTGTCTTCGGTTATGGCAATAATATTTCCCCGGTTCCACCGAACACTCCTATACAATGGTATGTTCCGTCGCAGGGTGAACCACCTTGGTGTCGTGCCACCCTCCATGAAACCGACTCGCATGTAGCATGCAAAGTCACATATTAACATAAATACTTGCCAAGCCATTTTCTTTTATCGCATACACCGCGACTATTATTGTTTTTTCGATCACACAGATGGTAAAACGAAAAAAAATATTAGTGTTGTTGACTCTCGACGCCAACTTATCTATGATTTTCCAAAAAACTGCTGCTTTTAATTGACCATTCCCCCAGAACGAACACTTACTCGCATTTTCTTCAATTTTCATTTACTGGCTCATAAAGTGAATGATTGTCCGTCGGTCAAATATTTACTGAAACCAATTGGTCAATTATATTTCCATCCAGATTGAAGTCCAGAAAATCCAGAATACATGGAATCATCAGCATTAACTGCTGGTAAAGCAGGTCTCTAATTTCCGTTTTAAATTAAACCAGAATCTATGTAATTTATATATTTAGTGGATCTTTTGGAGGGTGGTAAGAGAAAAGTGGGTAAACATCTAACATGTGCACTGGGTGGAACCGAGAGCTATAGGAAGCAGACGAGTCGACTATTTTCGCATAACGCAGGCCATAGTGATCGAACGGTCGTTTCTTTGGTTGTTTTCTGGCTGGCGAGAATTCCGGCGGGCGGTTGGCAGACGTCCAACGTCGGGAAAGCCGTACTGGTTGCACTTTCGCGTATCTATACCCGTTCCTCTCTCGCCGGTGCACATGCAGTCGCAGCCATGACACTAGGAATCAGGTCACTGTCCTAGTTTACGCCTTTCCGAGCAATAAAGGTTACCCCTTTGCAGCGCATGTAACCTACTCGTTGCAAGTTTGTACGAGCTCCGCCGTTGAAATCGAGACGCCAATGCGTTTCACATAGACGTACAACGGTGCTACCACGGTGCTACGAAGGTTGCCGATCTTCGGAGGTTGTTTCAAATGGCTGCCGCACTGTCGGTAAAGCAGATTAGCTGCTTCTTCGAGACTGTTGATGACATTAAAAACTGTTACGGATTGAAGTTGAAGTGCTCCAGGAGCTTTGTTACTTAGGGCTGCAGGCGAGCTCAGAAATGCGAGCCGAGTTTGAGTTGAGTCGAGGCGGGACCACTGATTCCAGAGCTGTGGTACTGTGGTACTAAACCATACCCCCACCATAGCCTACTATCGCCCCTACGTTCCTTTCCAACGTGCCCGCGCGCTACACTCACCAGCGTATGACTCTACTGTATCTCACTGTATCCGTAGAGGTACGCTGGGAGTGTAGCGTGCGAGCGCGTTGGAAAGGAACGTAGGGGCGATAGTAGGCTATGGTGGGGGTATGGTTTAGTAACACAGTACCACAGCTCTGGCATCAGTGGCCAGTGTGCCCAAATTCCACGTTTTTTCTCGTGCATGCGCGGCTTTTCAGCCTCAGTAAAGTACGCTTCGCGAGGAAATGTGGCGATATGAACTGATTATGAAAAACGAATGAATGACAAGTGTATTTGTATATATATTCGTATATACATATGAAATGTTGACCGATTTCGATGAAATTTTCAGTTTGCATATAAGTTACCGAAATCTATAAAACGCATTTTTTAAATTATCGTTACAGGCCCAGATAAAAAAGTTGGCAAAACATCATATTTTAAAATTTTGTTTGATTCCTACCAATTGCAATCGTAATAAATTTTAGTTTACTTATTCTCTGGCGAACTGGCCGGTCTAACATCTCAAAAAAATTCAAGTCCTTTGGACCAATTTCTAAAAAGTTATGCGATTTTTAAACGTGTCCACTTATTATCGCCGCTGACTGTAGCTGCCTCAGGGCTCTGCTACATCATCGCATCGGCCGCATCATAGCTACGTTACTGTTTTGACGCGCATGCGCGAGAAAAAACGTGGAATCTGGGCACACTGTCAGTGGTCGGGACTCGATTGGTCGAGCCGAGTCGGAAACTAGAACCAATACGAATCGGGCTCGACTGATAAAACTTCTACAGCCAGTGCCGGATTAATCCAGCACGGGGCCCGTAGCAAATGTAACCAGGAGGCCCTATGGTTTGCACGATAATATAATAAAACCCAATGAATAGCCTTTCTTGTAGCAAAAATATCTGCGAACGATATGTCTACAGCGTTGTCAAGTCTAAAGTACGCAACGTTGTCCGATTATGAGTTTTCAATACATCCGACAATCATCGGATGAGTGCAATCGCGAAGAGGCTCTCCTCTGCCCGTATGATGTAAGAATCCTTAGATTTATTGCAGTTAGAGGTTGAAAATCGTGAAAATCTGCAATTTTTACCACCCTTAAACGTTTGTAGCTCATTGCAACGTTGACCGATCTTGACGAAATTTTCAAAATATGTTTAAGTCACGCAGATCTACATAACGTTTTTTTTTTAAATTTTAAACATAGGCCCACATAAAAAAGTTGAAAATGCAACATTTATTTTTTTCAACAATTCCGATCTATTGCAATTTTTGAAAAAAATTTATTTTCACAACCTATAGTAAACCAATTGCTCTAGCTTTCCCAAAAATTTCAAATCGTATAGTACAATATTGAAACAGTTATCGTCTTTTTTAGAGTGTCTTTAAATTTTTGTTCACTACTGTATATCGAAATGTAATAAGAAAACTATAAAAACGAACACATTAGAAAGGCGTAAAAAATAAAATTTTTCAATTTAAGAATCATATTAAATCACGTAATGCGAATAGAGTATAAAATTTTTTATTCGTGCTAACAAATATTCAAAAATTTTGTTTTATCGGTAACATTGGATGTTGACACTGAATGGTAACGGGGCGTCAGCACACCGATACCGACGGAAATGGGGCGCTAGCGCACCGATACCGACGGACACCAAAATGCATTGGGTGTCAGCACCGACGAGATACTATTAAAGACTGCCAACCCCTGTGTTAAACTGCGGGACGGGTAACCGGGCGCGGGGATAACGTGAAAGTTACAGTGATCTGATATACCACATCGCTAAAAATTCTAAATAGTGGCACAATAATGCCAAAACATCGTCTGAAATATGGCGGAGAACGTAACATTTAATAATAATCGATATGGTTTCGTGATAATTCGCATTCTCACCGGTACATCGCGACGAGAATCTCCTCAATGGTCTTCTTCACCGACAAAATGCCGTCGATGGCCTTCTGTTCCTCTGGATGGAGCCAGAATATATCCTAGAGGGCGTACAAAATACCGACATATTCGTGAAACACGAACTCCCATAAGGCTGGCAGTCTTTAATAGTATCTCGTCGGTGGCACGAATAAAAAATTTTATACTCCATTCGCAATACACACATCGCTAAATTCGCATATACGTATATGCAATTATAAGGTTCACGATTTTTCGAAATTACGCTTCAGCATTGCAATGAGTAGTTCAAAAGTGGTCAATTATGATTCCTAAAAGTCAGCTACAGGCGGGTACGGTGCCCAAAATGCATTTTTTTACGTTATAGAGGAATAATTTGTAATATTCGGCGGAGAGAAATAACAATTCGGCCTGTCAGAAACAACAATACAGCACCTCGAGCTTTCGAAATTTTGCACTAGTCGCATGACAATCTCGTTCCTGAGTTGGATGGGTGGACGTTACAAATGTTCCTATAGAATACGGTTGATAATGTAGGTCAATATTATATTGTCCATCGATAGTATAGTGTCCTTCGTCAACAAGGTACTGTTTCGACAAAGGCAATGATGTCGTGTGTTATTTTATGCGTTGGTATTTGAATTTTTATGCGGTCGTTAGTAAAGAAAATCAAACAGGAGGTCAAAAGCAACTCGACCATAATTTTCTACCAATGTTGCTGTACTCCGTGCAAACTCGGCTGTTCGATAACCGAGGTGCAACGACCATCGGCCCCCAACAGTGAATCTAGGCCACCAGCACCAGTATTTCTACCCCCACAACACCGTCGTTAACCCTTTGTGGGTGGGGTGATCTCGCGTCCTTATTCGGGTGGGGCGGTGCACTCGGTGCGCCACGCTGTTTTGGGTCAGTTTTACTCAGTTTTGACTTTATATCATCAGGTATTCAGACAAATCCATGTAGGTACATTACTAAATATAAATCAGACATTATCAAAAGAACGGTTTTATTGAAAATGAGCACAAAATAACTCTCGATCTTCTCGTTAAAATTCGATCGTTGGCGCACTCAGTGCACCAGCCCCACCCTCGAAGGGTTAATATCGTTACTATCACTACAACCATCATTAACCATTCAAGATTAGCATTTTTAATAAGTGATTCAAGCTGTATATAAATAATAATCTTTGTTATACAATATAGTTTCTTTTACTTTTTTTAAAACGTTGCCATTTTCAACGGTGACAGTCTCCCTAAGTCTCAACATCTGTCGGTAAAAGAGTACCATCTCTCATGCCAGCTCTAAAATGTCTTTTGTACGAATTTTTAACTATCAACAGGCTAAACAGAAAGTGGAACTTTGACCGCATTTAGTTCATATCTTCAATAGCAATATAAAATTTGTTTTGGTTAAAACAATCCATGTTTTCATAAGATAATAATGATCTTCCATATCATGATTCTGGATCATTTGTTTGAAAAAAGTACACTTTAGGAATGTTGCGTAATAAAACGGTTGAATAATGTTTCTGTGGTATTGTTTTTCTGTAGGATGATCTCAGCGTTGGCGGTCCCCACCGACCGAGTCTTCCCCAAAGTAGGCTACAACGAGAGAAGGTCACGATTGGGTGACAATAATGCGCGTATTGGCTCCGAAGAGGATCCTTCAGAATATTTTATTTGCGGCACGGTGAGACGCCATCTCATTCGCACTTTGTTGAGCCCGTTGCAAATTTCAAATTCTGTAAAGACATCCCCAGAAAGCACCCGACGTCTCATAGATATTTACGTCTGAAAGACGTCTTGCAATATTGTTTTGTAACATTAAACATTCAGGAGACTTTCGGGAGCCGTTCAGGAGCCTTTCAGACGTTCGAATGTCTTGCGGCAGGCGTCTTACAGATGTCTTTGAGATGTCTCACTGCTATCTGGGTCTGGATTTGTCAAAAGGCCAACTTTTACGCATGTTTGGAATTAACATAAATTAATTTACAGATAAACTCTCTACTCCTGGCAGTGGGATGCCTATTTATAGGCATTGTGACATTGATTGTTGGAATGGTGCAGTTAACACCGGGCGCCGAGGCCCGGCAGAATTCTAGTACACTTATTCTAATTGGATGTGGCCTAATATCGCTGGGTGTGATAGTAACTTTAGGTAGACTCTATTGCATAAAAAGGCAATTATCTCGTTACGAGTCTCAACTAAACATAACAACCATAGAACTGCTGTTAGCACAGCACAGGTGAGTTAGGTCAAGATCTTTTCACTCGGTGACGAATATCTTGAGGACTAGAAACGATACAAAGAAACAGTTTAAAGCATCGTGTTCAGCTCTTCAGAATCTATGTATAAGCGAGTAGTATCGAAGTACTTTCCGTTACAGACAATTCTCCATGCTGACGCCGGACGACCTCGAGGAGCTCGCCCGTCAACCGACATCTACTTTAAGGAGCAAGATCTGCGAGCACCATCCGTGTCACACCATCTAGGTGTTGTCGGCCTCGGAGAAGGCCCAACCATCATCTCCACCATGCTCGAACACACCGTCATCGTCGACGTCGCCAGGGACTAGCTCATCCATCCTCTACACGCATCGTTACGACTCTCGTGAACACAGTCTGGTTTAAGGGACGGTGTGTGTCAGCCTCGTTTCTTAGGGACTACTTCAGCCACCGCCGCCACCGCCATCGCGCACGAGCAGCAGTTTTCATACAAGGGGGTAGTATACCCTCGATTTGTAACTAGAAAATTACTAGAATCATACTAGAAAAATGGCTCGAAACATGGGTTTGCGCCCAGACGTTGTTTGACCTTATTTGAACAAATTGTGGGCTGTGTGAGGTCTCATTCTAAAGAGGAAGGTTAGGCGCAGTGCGCCCTTCTCATGATTTTAACGAGATTATGTTTATAACTAATAATATGAGGGCCCAAAGTAGAGAAAAAATCTAGGAAAAAAAACTCGCAGATTTCAATGCATTTTTCTGTCCCTAAAAGACTTTTTGACTTATGAGATGACTGGGGCGCACTGCGTTGAACCTTCCTCTTTAGAATGAGCCCTCAACCCAGTCCAAAAATTGTTCAAATAAGGTCAAACAACGTCTGGGCGCAGACCCATGTTTCAACCCATTTTTCTTGTAAGATTCTAGTAAATAGAAAATACCTAGAATCTTACTAGATGTTGGGTTGAAAATATGGGTCCCGTAGTTAACGTTGTTTGACCTTATTTGAGCAAATTGTGGGCTGGGTGAGGGCTCATTCTAAAGAGGAAGGTTAGACGCAGTGCGCTTTTCTCATAATTTTTACGCACAGAAAAAATCCCGTTCCGACCGACCGATACCTACTTCGCGAGAAATCGGCCCCGTTACAACCTCATGAAAAAAGCGCACTGCATCTAACTTCCTCTTTAGAATGAGCCCTCACCCAGCCCAAAATTTGCCCAAATAAGGTCAAACAACGTTAAGTACGGGACCCATATTTTCGATACAAAATCTAGTAAGATTGTAGGTATTTTCTAGTTACAATCCGAGCCTATACTAGCCCCCCCGCTGCCTTTCGCTTGACGATCGTTCTTCCGTCGGTCACACATGAACGACAGCAGCTGATCTTACGTTCGGGAGTGTCTAGTGGGGAAAATAAAAAGTACCGGCTAAGAGAAACCCAGTGAACACGTATAGCAAAGAAGATAAAGGGACCTAATTACCGATTAAATCCGCTGCCTCTCTTTCATTATCGTCCTTTGTTTGGGACGCCGTAATCTCTTGTCGCTCTGGCTCGTAGAATCTGGAGTCTAGAGTTCCTAGGTACAGGCTGTCTCAGATCTCATTGTGATGAAGATAGATTATTTATACATTCAGGCACAAATATCTCAGAATCAAATGATCGGACCTTATACGATCGTCTTCCTAAGGTCTACAAGAATGTCGAAGATAGACTGCAGGATTCCATGTGATAAAAATCTCGTAGAGGAACGATCTCGAGAGAAACTCGTCGTTATATGCACTCTTTTCGAGACGGTGTAACTTTGTCCGAGAAAGTTCTCTCGTGCAAGGATAAGCAGGACAGATATTTAGCTGGGACACCCTGTACACAAGCATATTATAGTGCACGAATAATTGCACGAGAAACAGTGGAGTTAGTTGCAGACGTGGGAATCATTTTCTTCAGCTTAACCTCTGCACTATCTAGACGAAGATATATAAAGAACAAAAAGATCATTCGAGAAGAGAAGAAAAGAGATAAAGAGAAATATTCCTTCGTAGATAATCATCATTGGAGGCTGATGACCATTGAAAGTTTTCGACCGTTTTCGACATCGTCACCTACTACAGAGAGACCAAAAAGCTCAATTTCGTTCCAAGACTTAATTGTGTTCAGATCGTCGAGATACTAAGGGGGGAGGGGAGGGGATAAAAGAAAAATAAATATGTACCATAAAACGTTTTTTGTACGAGAGAAAATGTTAGATTAGCTATTAGGTAGCGTAAAACACTTCCAGCGTCGATAATATAATTATCGCGAGCGGCCTTGTCACAATCGAGGTCATGGTTACCCGGGGAGTAATAGTTAATTGAAATACGTGTAAGTCAACGCTCCGACACCGCATCATGCGAATGCACATATCTTTGGACAGTTAAGTAGCTGTAAACAGATCAAACGCATCTTCGAATCGATTCAATCCAATCTCGGAAAGTCTTTCACCGAATTCATGACGGAATACGATTTTATACAGGGTGAATCACCACACCTGACGATTCTACGCGAAAAGATACACGTCGAAAACGAAGAGTAACATCTTTTCTGAGAGATGGGTGTATTCACGGAAAAGCTGAAAGAACGGATATAGAATGTGGAAATAGAAATTAATATCATCCCATACGACAACGATGAAGGAAAATAGAGATACCGAGTCAATTATGACTCGTACGGACCTTCTTTTGTTATACGTACTATCAGGGCCGGCGTGACCTTTTGCGGGGCCCGGTTCAAAAATTGCGCGGGGCCAGAATGCACATTCAAATCCTATACTTAAATTTCACAATAAGGAATTATTTGTTACAAGTACAACGGATGTTACATATATTTTTTGTAAGATAAATATTACATAATTTTTCTCGCTTTTTCCGCCGCAAAATCTTTGATTACGTTATCAAAATTGATTGAGTTTGCTACTTCACTTTCTATTGAAAGAATTGCCAGAGATCGGTCTTATCTAAATCGTAATCAGTCTTGGCTTATTGATGATCGAAGATAATTTTTTATTAGTTTCAACCGTGAGAAACTACGTCCTTCTGAAGTCACTTTCAAGCCGGTTCAAACTTGTACAGACGAAATAAATCGAGAAACAAGATCGCACTTGTACTTGTGAATTTTTTATTTAATTTATTCACGTTAACAATAATCATCTTTCAGCGAATTTCATAAGAAAAGAGTGTTCAGAGTTTCGCGTAACACTTACCATTTTCCATAAAAATAATATTTTCCAAGTCAATGTGACAAATAATGAAAAATATTATGTTTCTTCTGGTCGATGGCAGTTTAAAAGGCAACGCGCGTTGGCAGTGGCCTAAATCAAATTGTCTACGATAGTCTGTGTCCCAAAAACAAAGGGACTCGATACACGATTGGTCGCAGCACTGGAACCATTAAACTTCAATAACATTCTACAATTACTCGGAACGATCGATTATCACAAAAACGTGCAACTCACTGGTCTTATTAAGAATAAATTATCATTCTGCAGACTATGAGGACTTGCTGAGGCTACTCGAATATGC
Source organism: Lasioglossum oenotherae (assembly GCA_028455765.1). Taxonomy (NCBI): domain Eukaryota; kingdom Metazoa; phylum Arthropoda; class Insecta; order Hymenoptera; family Halictidae; genus Lasioglossum; species Lasioglossum oenotherae. The sequence continues at coordinate 3,302,798 of CM052295.1, read as the reverse complement.
CTGTAAAACACAAGAAAATAATTATTTGAGATTTCGTTTCTTCAATTTCCAGGCAATGAACTACACAGAGTAATTTTTCATCGTGTACATTTAAACGAAAGAAACATATCCGTCGCGAACGCGACTCGTAGTTTAACTGTTCCTTTAATGGCCTTAGTGTACATATAGAAGATTCGTTTATAATCGCTTTTTTTATACCTATGAAAACGTTTGCGAACGAGACTAGTTGCGACTGTATAAAATATGTTTTTAGGTAAGCAAATGATTATTTTCAAAACCGATAGTATTTATATATAAATGAAAACCACGAAGGAAATATTTTTGGGGGAGTGTAAAAAGATAACTGAATCTTTCGGTTCATTTTTGTAATTATATTCGAGATATTTCAAATATTGTATTTCTCCCCCACATAGTGATTAACGAGTCTAGACAGCATGCAGCAAAGAACGAAGAAATTTTCATTGGTTTAGTTAATTCTACATGAGGATGTACGTCGAAAAGAAATAATGAAGTTTTTCGATCCGAGGCTTAGTTTCCGGGATAATCGGGTGTCACAATCGTTTAAGCTCAATTTTCTTGAAAACTGATGCCCGTGCAACAAAATCGTATTCTACATTTGTTGTTCAGCTTTCCACGAGGAATCGACTGATATATACTTATTTATAGTGTGTTTGTGCGAGGAACGTATTCTTTGTTGCATGTTTGTGTCTCAGTTAATATTAACTTCTTCAACGCACACCATTGTAGTTCTAAGGGTTTTTATAACGGTGCTCCAAATATCTGAATATTTTCTCCTATTATTATCGCTTCTTAATATTAGACGGAGAAATGTCTGGAACATATATCTTCGGCTTACACAATATTACACAGTAATTGTACATAGAGTCCATAATGGGAAAAGCAAGATAATGCGTAGGTGGTCTGAAATAATGATTATCACTGTTAACGTTACCGTTAATACGCACATTAGCTAATTAAATATTAATCAGTCTTTCAACGAGAAGGAAATATTAAGATCTAAAGGACCTCAATTTTAAGTATAGCGATTGTTTGATACAGCTGCGTATCAGTGCACGCAATTATAAAAGTAAGATATAAGTTTAAATCAACTATTGTGTATAAGAACGTTTCAGTAACATTGTTTTTATCGAGAAAAATATAATAAAATCGCTGGATACGCGATTAGAAAAGTTTCTAATCGATATTTACTTCTCTAGTTACGTAGACGAATGAGAACACCTAGATTATAGAGAAAACCATTTATTCAAAGCTCATAGAAAATAGTACCGTACAAATGACACACTGCCGGATCTTATCTTCTTTTGAACCCATATTTCTTTCGCTCGTAAAACAAATCAGTCTTTGAACTCCCAAGGTTCACGATTTTCGGGCAACCGTCTCTCTGGAAAAAGAAGAAATTCTTTTTAGCGTTAAAATCCATTTTTACGTTATTATTTTCGAGGTAGATCTCGATCATTTAAAGGGTCTAGCCGATTAAGATGGTCAAAATTACCCTTAGAGCTTTTTCAATGGCTATTGAACCATTCGAAAGCTGCCCAAGAAAACCCCGTCTGAGTAAAATTTCAGCCCTCTAGCTTGCCCGTGAGGGTAGTTACAGGGTAAAATAGATTTTGCGCTTTTCGGCGCATTTTCCGGTCTAAAATACGTTCTAAAATTCTGAAAAAAATGTGACACATTCCTGATCCTAAGGCGCATTTTTGAGAATTTTTTGTTTCAAACTGTGGTCGTAAAAAATGAAAAACGTCAAAAAATCGGAAAAATATTTTTTTCTCAAAAATATGAAAACATGCTATTCTACTATTTGGTTCCCTAATAAAGTACTAGAACAGGCAATGTTGTCAATTTTTTTAGATTTTTTGTTCGACTGCATCATTGTCAAAAACAATAAAAACCGAATTTTTTCGACGTTTTTGCTGTGAGGAGGAAAGTTACACTTGTTGGCTTTACCGTGGGCGTGTAATAAGTAATTTTTAGCGTTATTACACTGAAACAAACAATTATTTTACCTAAAAAGTGTGATTTGAGAGAAAGAAAAAATTGTATTCTGTGCGATATATGTATACCTTAATGTTCGCAACGATTACAACATCGCCGGTTGGCACGGCGGTTAAGTCGTCCTACTACGGAGCGGATACTCTGGGGTTCGAGTCCTGTCGATAGTAGTTTTTTTT
>CM052295.1:3266300-3299028 GCA_028455765.1 Lasioglossum oenotherae | reverse complement strand
CTTTTAGCAATACTATTTAAAATTGTGTGTGTGAAATTGAAAATAAAGACAAAGTCCAAATATTTTCAATATTCCTGAAGTAAAGTACTATTTGTGCAAAAAATACTGCCTTAAATAAATAATTTTATTTTCAAAAATTACTGCATCAAATCAAATATTTTATTTTCAAAATTGTACACATACTTTAAAATAAGTAGGATTATTTATTTGGTTTATATTTTACAATATGTGTATGAATATTTTTCCAGATTATTTAACCACACATGGATGTTCGAATTACCCTGAAGGAGCACGTCGTTCCGGAGAAGAGGCGCAGAATCAGGAAAATATGAGTCACGGTCCAGACTCGACCAGAAATCTCAACCAGAAGATATGCTTTTGGAGAAATGAAATGTACAGCGAATCCCTAATATGTAAGAATCTAAGTCGAGTAATAAAGAAAACTAATGAAAATAAATTAAAAAATATAATATTTATTAATTATTTCCTGCTTTGTTCGTTTAGAATCCTTTCACCCACCAACTTCCTGCGATATTTAGTAATCTAAATTGAAAATTATTAATATTTTAACATTAAAATAAGTGTATTCAATATGAATTTAAATGTAAATTAGTTGAAATTGAACAGTAAAGAGTTACGTTACTGAGGCTGAAATTGCCGCGCATGCGCGAGCCACGGCCTGCTACGGCAGCTTCAATCACATCACTGCTCTCATATCCTCTCTTGTCCTCTCTGTTCGCAGCAATTCGCAGCCATCTAGCACCGAAGTAAGGGAAGTTTTGTATTCAAACCAACTGTTTTCTGCGTCATTATAAATTACAAGAAAGATTTTTGTCAACAACAAACAGAATGAGTGATCAATCGATCCATGAAATGGCCTATCGTGGCAGAACATCGGACATTAAACGTCACCTGAGTGAAAATGAGTCAGTAAAGACTGAGAAGGACAGTGTATGTATTTACTTTTCAATAATATATGTTTTTAGGTTATGACGTCTCTCAATGGTTTCTGTCTTTAGAGTGGACGAATGTTAATTCATTGGGCGGCTCTTGGTGGTCATGATGATTTAGTTAAATATTTATTATCGCTTGGTGTGCCCGTTGATCCCACTGACGATGTGAGTATCATTAACTTTGTTGAAATGTGTGCTACAATTTGATTTAAATTATCAAATATTTCTAAAAGTGTACTGTTTCCTCTGTTTATATCCAATGGCGCCAACTTTGAAAAATAGGAAAATATAAAATAACCAACAGCACTAAAATTTGATTTAAATCATTGATTATTTTCTAAAAATGTATCATTTTCCGTTTGTGTCCTCAATATATCACCAAATTTAAAATTACTAAAAATAAGAATTAGTGGTACTAAAATTTGATTTACATTTAATTTTATACTACTCGAATGTTATCCGAATAACATTTTATGTATATTAATCGAATAAACGATTAATCGTTTATTATATAAATTTTGATTGAGATTATTAAATATTTTAATCAAAGTAGTTGTCCATTTTTAGACGGACATGACACCACTAATTTTGGCAGCATCAGCGGGTTGCGAGAAAGCAGTAAACACCTTATTAAGAGAGGGTGCAAACGTCAATGCAAGAACACAAACAGGCCATTCTGCATTACAATATGCTGCATCGAAAAATTGGAAATCAATTTGCGTAGAATTGTTAGAAAGGGATGCAGATGTGAACATAATTGATAATCGCGGTGCGACACCATTGCATAGGGCGGCTTCGAAAGGCAACATTGCCATTGTGAAGCTTCTTTTAGAATATGGCAAGGACTTGAAAATAGGTAAACATTTTTCTTTCTTAAATGGCATATCTACTTACAAGCCAAGTAATTGAAATAATCATTAATTGTTTATACGGTTATGTTGGGAAGAGATAAGGAGGTGGGATAAGGACTGGGTAGGAAAGGGAGAGAGAAGAATTTTTAATGGGGCAAGGGTGGACGTTGGAGGAATGGAATGAAATAGTAGAGGGGAGGAAAGAGTCAATTAGTGGAGAAATAGTAAAAATAGAGGGGAAAAGGCAAAGAAAGGATAGGTGGGAGAAAATAGAAAGCTCTAGGTCGAACAAGTGGTGTGGGAGGGTAAAGGGGGAGAGTTTGTCGGCTTATCTAAGGAAAGGGTGGGGCGAGAGTAGGTGGCAGAGGATGGCAAGGTATAGATTAGGGAATGAGATGGTGGGGGAGAGGTATTGGTTGGATGAAGACAGGAGAAAATGTAGAGTGTGTGGATGGGAAAATGAAACGTGGGAGCATGTGTGGGAAGTGTGTATGAGGATGGATGAAAGTAAAAGATGGCAGGAGAGTATATGGGAAGTGTTGGAGGATGAAGGAGGAATGGATGAGGATGATACATGAATGGAGAATGGGAATGAATGATACGGTTGGGATGGAAGTGAACAACCGGCAAGGGCGGTCCACGGTTAGAGAAGGGGGGTTTGAGAGGGGTTGCGGGAAAGAGGTTCTGAAGGGGTGAAGGGGTGATTTAGCCGATATGCTAGATCGGTTTGTCTCTCTCTCTCTCTCTCCCTCCCTCCCGCTCTCTCTCTCTCTCTAGTATTTTAAGTTAAGTCTAGTTTGTAAGTTAGTTTTAAGTAGTAGTAAATAAGTTTATATGAGCGGTGATGTTGTAAGAGGTATTTATGTAAATTTGTAACCCCAAGGGGATCAAATAAAGTTATTATTATTATTATTATACAGTACATTAATTGTTTATAGACAGCAAGGATGCTGATGGTAATGCAGCATTGCATTTAGCATGCGAGGAAGACCGAGTTGATGAGGCAAAATTGCTAGTTCAAAATGGCGCCAGTTTGACTTTGCAAAATAAAGAGAAGAAGACACCATTGGATCTTGCGAGGCCTGGATTGCAACGATCATTGAAAGAGATCGCCGCTGATGAATCTTGATGACGAATGATGGAATAGATTTTTATTTGATCAATGTATTTATTAAATAAAATTCAAAGTAAATATTTTCAGCGTATGTAGCTCGTTTGGTAACATGACCGGCAGCGTTACAAATTGTGTACAACCCTTTAAAAAATCGTTTTGAACAATTATTGCAATGAATCGTATTTTGTTGGAGATTTATTAAATTATATTGAAGATCACTGACCAAGTAACTAACCCCTCTACCGTTCAGTTTCCAGCATTTATTATAATGTTTGATTACGCCTATTTATAAAAAAGCTTCTCCTTTCATTGGTCTGATCATAGTAATTATTTTACCCCTTCTTGCATAAAAAAGAATGATAAATAAAACACGCAAGGCGATGAGGATTTGTCTGCAGAAATTTTGGATGGTTTATAAAAAATACATTCACAGAGAATACAACTTTTATCGCACGTCCAATAATTATTCTTCAGAATAAAGAACTCCCAAAAATTTAAGACCTAATGTTTTCATACTTCTTCCGTTGTTTCTGCATCCAAATATTGATGTTAGTAAATATAGAAACATGAGAGTACAATAGCGTCGCGTCTTATCAGTTAAATAAAAAAATAAGTATATTAATTAAGTCTAAGTAATTTATGGCCACATTCACACACGTCTACGCTGATGATAGTCAACGTTGCAAGGCATACAAGTAAACGATTGTACATTGATACAAAATTTTACAGCAAAAGAGTAAGAGGTTCGTTTACTATTATTATTATTATTATAGATCTCTCTCCTCGGATGATCTAGATAAAAAAATTTCCACTGTAAAAATAATCAAGAAGATATACATCGTTTAAAAATTGTTATCACGCACAGTGATTACAATGGAAACGGTAACCGATGAGGTGTATATTTTATACAATTATTCAAATTTCGATAAATGGAAGAAGTCGCTTTTAATTTTGCACACCTAAATAAGTATAAAAATCTGTTTAAGTATCAATTCCACGTTGGTAGCATATTGTTTCACATGAAGTGGTCGATTTCCAGTAATAATTAACTCTAGCAATAATTAAGGACGCGTACAAAAATTGGAACAGCCCTTTTTATCATTCTTTTCCGTATATCACAAAAGATTCAAAATCTTCAAGAATTGCCGGTTTCCTTCAAAGAAATTTTTGCAACCTACAACAGACCATTGTCAAGTATAAAAATCAACAATATTAATCACATGATGCGCAACATTATAATCGTCGACGTTAACGCACAATTCTTGACAGACACAATTCATTACAAGTGTATCCTTCTTTATTTATGAAATTATAATTTATTTCTTACCAACTAAATCCGTCGAAAATGTGTATAACGTTTTTATTAAGTTTACTTCCGAGATGCTTAGATTTAATTAGAGTAATTACGACCAATAGTGGTCCGACAGTTAAGTGGCAGTTTGATTTCGAATTTGGAAAGCCCGTCTAAAAGGTCACTAGAAAGCCGTTCAACGTAAAAAAGCAGGCCAGTTCGGTTCGTGTAGAATCACTCAGCCGTATCAAAAAATATTGTAACCCTATACATATATATATCACTATTTCTGTGTGTATATATATACATAAACAGAGTATACGATAAGGCGTGTTACTTCAGGATTCATTCCTGTCCTCTGTAAAACTCGTAAAAACGTTCGATGACGGTATAAAGATTTTTCTAGTTGATTCGGGTCTTCGATTAAAAAAAAAGAAACTAGGCTGTATAAAGTTCATTTTCCTTTACCACTATTCTTTGAATACGGCGTACTCTGAATATGTAAATGCGCACATATGCTGAATGTTTATGTTTTTTTTCTTGGGTGATTTTTTGCAGCAAATGTTTTTGAAAAGTTACCCTGCAACTTCGTGGGCGGGGGCTCTTCTGAAAAAGTTGCAAATTTCTTTTGGAAACTTTGAATCAGGATGAAACTGGATGAAATTTTGGAGTTTCTGGAGAATTTTTCTTTTATTAAACTTGTTTACAAAAGATACAATCGTCCAGTGAACTTTGCAAAATAAAAATTTATTTTCAATTGAAAATTTGCAACTTCATTCGACGATACCTCCTTGTAGGCGCGCTTAGTTTAGGGCGTGTATTGATTGCACACTTCCTGCACAGAATCACCCCCATACAATAGGTATAACCGCCCATTAATCTCTTTTTGTCTCGCTTTTCAAAATAAAATTTCTTTTTATTAATCTCGCACCATGGCCACTCATTTCATAAATTTCTTGACTTCGGTTGTCATGTTGGTCATGAATACTGCTCTGTCTCGTTATGTACAGTTTTTTCTTCCGTAGCGTTGCGCGAGGGTATGGAATAAACCCGTAACACAACGTTGCGGAGGAAATACTATATTTTTTTATTTTCGTACAAATATTGACAAAAAGAGGTTAAAGCACGTTGCGTTTGAATGCACGAGAAATGCACACGTTGTCAAAAATGCATGTATAAAAACGGCCCCGTTTCTCTTCCCTCCTTAATTTCATACGGCGATCTCGTGTAGAAAAATTTGAGTTTCCCACGCAACGAAAAGTCCACAAATGATCATCATGCAATAACATTATCGAGAAATTCACCTCGACAAAGTAATCAATTTCTTTTAAAAAGTTTTGATGCACTTTTCGATGCGTTTGAAATTAGATCACTTGAAACGAAGAAGTTCCTGATCACCTCCGATGCATCGCGGTCGTCGATTTCCGGTTCGTTCCGACAGGCAAGTAAATACGCGGGTTCGTAAACAAACGAAAATAGTAGCTCGAAGGGGTAAAAAACAAAACTGAAGAACTTAAAGAAGACGCTAAAGAGTATGAATCCTTCTTAAAAATAATAATACTTTCTCTCCGAAAGTCGATGTTTCGAGTCCGAAAATTCACTCTCTTCGGAATCGTTGAATACTTCGCGGCGCGGCCAAATTTTTCAACGTTTTACTGACTGTCGATAACAGCGAAATCTATCGACAGAAAGTTCGACGGTTCCTTGACCTCTCGGAACGAGCCGACGAATCATTGGCTCGATGATTAAAAACAATTACAAATAACATATTACGATTCTGTTGCGATAATAATAATAATTAATTAATATAACTATAATATAATAGATATTAATGCTGCCCTAAATGTGGTGTTAATTCGTTATCGATTATGCAGCCCCAATAATATATTTCTAGTCTCGATATTACCCGGCGTGAATTGGTAGCATTTTCCGCAAAGAACGACGGGACACCGTAATTCGGAAAATTTCTATGGTAAAGCTTGTACAAAGTATGGCATCCCAGTGGCGTAAATTTAAAGAGATATGGGTAAGTATCTACCCGAGACGAGCAAAATGTTTCTAGTGATTTCGTTCTGGTGAAATTATAGGAGCTCGTCGATCTTCGCGGAACTTTAGGGTAAAATACTACTCAGTACGGCTCTGCCGAGTCTCTTATGTACAGAAGGAAGCCGCCCTCATCTAATGGCATCGTTGGGCGCCCAGGAAATTCGAATTCGAGCGCGGATCGCGCCGAAGCCGCGCGCCCCTTGAACCTGGGTTTTTTTTCTATGGGTTTCCTGCGTTGTGAGGGTTCAGTAAGTAATTGTCGTATCCTCTGGTATTCAATTGACAGTCTCCTCGCCGTCAATGCTCTCGTCCTGCGTTGTCGAGTCGTCCCCGGAGCCGCCGGTCTGAACGGAGCCTCGTTTCAGACGCGACGAGCTTAGACTTATTGGAGGACCACCGCGTCTGTTAAAAAATTCGTTCCGTTAATCAAACACATCGCCAACAATTCACACAAAATACAGCAATGGCTCCAAAACATCCATCCAGCCAATGAGTGCAACAAAAAAACTGTCCTGCTTTCGTACACCATGCTTCCCGTGTCGATTGAACCATTGCTGTTAACAAGGGTATATCTCCAATTCGAATATTCAGAAAATTATCAGGGACTTTGAGGACGTGATGTCACATATAGGTCTCTATTATGCATCTCTTGCCAAAATTCACTCTAAGGAGTTGATATTCCTGAAACTCTAGTTTCTTTCTCGACTTTATTTTGTAACTAGAACACTCTGAGCAAAAAAAGTTGCTCAGTACAGGATGTATAAAAAGTAATGGTCTACAGATATTTGTAAAAGAAACATGCTGCAAAATTGTTTACACCAAAGAAAATAAAGTTTGTTTTTACATCAACACTTTCTTCTCATCAAGAGGAGAAAAAGTATAGAAGAAACCATGTGTCGCAAACAAATTGTTATCGAGATCTAAGCTGTTTTTGCAAAACTTGATTATGTGGAGACATATTGACATAGACAGACAAAAGTCTATTACTATAGTCCATCTGACCGTGTCGATGAAACAGAACATAATCGTGTGTGTGCCTCGAGACAAACGAAATTTAAAGACATCTTTATGCAATACAAAAATTTTCTATCTGAATTGCAACAAACTGGAGCGAAATAGAAATTTAGTTTCTTCCTTAATATGTTTAATAGACTGAAAATAATGCAACAGTATATTTAAATTCCTCTAATGTTTTTACTGTTTTAAATTGCACCTGTTCATTTTTGCCATCTTAATATATAAAGTCCGCCTTCTAGTCATCATCATCTCCATTCAGATGATAAATTTGAAGTTGCAAAATATTAAAGAGAGCCTCATATCTATTATTATACATAAGAATACTAATCCTACGTTAGAAAATACTAATATAAAGTATAGGCACTTACAAATTTTTCATATTCCTCTGTTCCTTCGTCGGATCACAGCACACTGCCATTTACGCGAACACGTTTTATAACTGTGAAGCACTGAACACCACACTTCTACACAATCACTAAACACTACGCAACACACTTTCCAAAATCATGACAGCGAACGGGAAGAAGTTACTCCGACCACGATCAAAATAGTACTGCGATTCAGTGATGCCAGAATATGGGTCGTGGGTTTTTTCCCCTCCGCTCGCTCAGCCGACTCGACCCCCCCCACTCTGACGCACCGTCGTCGACACGTTGGTTCTACTGCGCACGCGCTACACACGAACGTGTCTCTATCAGAGTATCTCGGCAGAGTAGACGACGGTGCGTGGCGACGATGGGCATCAGAGTGGGGGGTCGAGTCGGCTGTGCGAGCGGAGGGGAAAAAACCCACTACGCGTGATTCTGGCATCACTGCTGCGATTGTCACCTGAGTTTTTTCGTGAATGGTTAAGGGTGGATGTGGGGAAATGTAGTGTTTGTTAATTGGAGGCTGAAGTTTCGGAAGGACTTTAGGTTCAGGAGTGGGAAACTGTCAAAGAAATTCCTTTTCGTATTGTCTTCAGTCGTAAATGGCGTGATTTATAAGTCTTTGGTGGGTCTGTCGCACGTATAGTCCATCTGTCGGGGTTGAATTTGTCAGAGAACGGTGGTTGTAAAATAATAAAACAATCATGGTCGGAGTCGTTCGGTGTCATTTTTTTTTAGTGATAGTGTAGAAACGTGGTGTTTTGTGCTTCGAAAATAGACTTTAGAAGACAGGCACAGATGTTCGGACGTATTCTCGTGAGTAAATAATAGTGTGCTGTGGATCCGTCTGAGGAACAGAAGATTCTGAAAAATTTTTAAATACACTCTACATTAATTTTTTAGAATGTAGGATTATCATTCTTATAGTCTCGAGGCACGCACACGATTATGTTTCGTCTCATCAACACGGTCAGGTGAACTGTAATAGTAGGCTTTTGTCTATACGTATAACTCCACACAAACAAACTTTTTCTCTTCTCGATGAGTAGAAGGTGTTGATGTAAAATCAGACTTTAACAATTCAGAGGTGTAGATTCACCCCTAGGACGGATGACCATTACTTTTCATACATGCTGTGTTATTCGTCCGCCGAAAGTAGGCACGAGAAACTCGTAGGTACCACGTGGTATCCCTACTACGCGCTACACGGCTTCCGCGATTGGCCGAATCGCTTGACGAAGACAACAAACAAGTGTATTGAGTGTGAGTGCAACAGAGCGATGTGGCGACGCTGAGCTCCAATGTCTCGCGTTCCCGCCCAAAACCGAAGCGTAAGAGCATAAGAGTGGGATCCGCAGCCTTGCGTCAAGAGTGGGGACTCGCCATTCCCCCTGCACCCCACTGACGAGATTCTGTGCCAACTCTCGGCGGACGAATAATACATACTCGCGTGTGTTCTAAAATCCTCAAAAAGTTTCATAATCTTCTGAATTTCCTAATTGGCGACTTTGCCCGATAATATCTAAGCCATATATTCTTCTCTAAAGTACTGCTTTGCGAATTAAGATTAGGTCTCTCGACTAGCCTGAACAGTATTCTGAACAACTAACCGACAGAAACGGAAATCTTCAAATCGGAAGGGTTTCTGTAACACTTTCTTCCTGTAGAACATTACCTTTTCTTTTTTCCGTGGCACCTAAATGTTATTAAAAATATCATTAAATTACGAATAGTCTACACAATCAGCTTTTAAAGAGGACATCTAAATATCTCTGTTAGTATTATAGATAAAAGCGAAAGTATAAAAGTTTCGAAGATCATCAATGACTTTCAAAAGGCTTCTTTTAAATATTTCTTCTCTTAAACAGTCTAAATGCACTCTTCGACATTTCCTTCTGTCTTCAATGTTAACAGAAAAATTTAGTTGTTTTATTTTTCCTAATTTCTATGATTTCTATGATGAGTCTCATGTGCCAAAAACACACCTCAGTTTATTCTTAAGGTTCGCCACCTCCCTGTTCAGCTCCTCCTGGGTCTCCAACAAGTCATCCATTTCTCTCTGCGCTTTCCTCTTCATGGCCTTGTGCCTGCTAATCTCTTCCTCAGCTTCATCGAGCTGCCTCTTCAACGCCTTCATCCTGGCGTTGACCTTCTCAGCCTGCTCCTTATACTGGTCAGAGTTCCTCCTCTCGTCCTCCAACTGCAAACTCAGCTCTTTCAACTTCTTCTCTTGCTTCCTATTAATCTTCTGCTGTGCGAATCTCTCCTTAGCTTCAGTCTCCAACTGTTCATCCAAATTATTGATCTTGGACTCCAACTGTTGTATCGTAGCCTTGGTCTTCGCCCTCTGAGCAGTCTCTAGCTCGGTTAGCTTGGCTTTCAGCTCCTTGTTCTGTCTCTCGAGCAACAGCTTGTGCGACTCCAGCTTCTGCGTGGTGGACCTCTCAATAGTAATTTCATTTGTCAGCTGTTCGATCGTTATCTGCGCTTTCCTGGCTCTGTCCATGAAGAGTTCACCGTTCGATTGTTCCTCCTCCAGCTCCTCTTCTAGGGTCGCAATTCTAGCCTCCAGTCTTCGCTTCTCATCGAGCATCAACGTGCCCTTGTTAGCATTGTTGTTCAACTCCTCCTGCAGCTCATCTCTCTCGTTCTCGGCAGCTCTTCTAGCACGCTCACTGCTGGCAAAGTCCTCGGTCAACTGCATCAGATCCGCCTCCAGACTCTTTACTTTCCTCTCAGTCTCCTTAGCACTTGCTGCCAACTCGTCCCTAGCAGCCCTAGCCTCCTCAGTCTCCCTAGTGCTATCCTTGATCTGCGCCTGCAGCTTCTTCAGCTGCTTCAACGCGTCCTCTTTAACCTTGTTGTGCATCTCCAGCTGTTGCTCGATGTCCTTGTAATCCGCTTCCATTTTCTTGCGTTGCGCAATCGCCGCTGCTCTCTGTTTCCTCTCGTCTTCAAGCTCCGCTTCGAGGTCACGCAACTGTTTCACTAGACCCCTTCGCTTTTCCTCAGCCTGTTCCTCTTTGGCCTGAAGGTCTCGCTCGAATTGCGCCCTCAAGGCTTGCATGTTCACCTCTAGACGTAACTTCGCGTCCTCCGTGAACTGCAGCTCATCTTCAAGTTCTTCAACTTGAGATCGTTGCTCTGCCAGCTGGGATTCTAAAGCGCGTTTTGCCTTTTCTAACTCGTGCACGTTCTTGTCGGCTGTTCCTTGATTGTTCACCAGCTCGTCGAGCTCCGATTGAAGGCTTCGACGAACGCGTTCCAGTTCTTCAACTTTCTCGTTCATCTCATCGAGTTCTCGAGTCAAGGACAGCACTCGGGTCTCCTTTTCACGGGCCTCGCGCTCCGCCGCGTCTCTCTGCTCCGCGTACTGCTCCGAAACTGCCTTCTCTTCAGCTAGCACCTTCAAGAATAACATTAATTGTAAAATTGAGCTTGAATTTGAAGGGTTTGCAAACACTGATTCTACCGTTACTCTCTACGACAATGTAGATACACGTGTTATGGCTGAATGTGGACTAGGTAATGATGAGACTTGTTAATGAAGATGGACACCTTATGTACTTGTACAATTGTAGTCAACGAATTAACATTAATTAGATAAATTGACAAAGTGTCCCTACTAACTTGGACACCTTGAATATCTTGCTTATTATTGATGACTAAGAAAAACGTTGGAGAAAAAGATGATTATGTCCGAAAAGACATATATTATAATTGCAAGATCTGTGCCTCCCTAAACTAAACAATATTTTCCTCTTAACATTTTTTTTGCCATTTTCAATAAGAAGCTAGATATTCATAAATAATTCTCGGAAATAGTCCGTAAGGTGCTGCAGAACATTAAATCCAAAAAGATAATATAGCAACATCAAATGAGTAATAATATTGTTATTAAAAACTCACAGAAAAAATCCTCAAACTATCGTTAATAATAAAAAAGTAAATATTCATAAGTCGTACTTATTTCCAACAATGTAATAAGTAATGGTAGTAACGTATAATCAAAGCATAAAAGTTATTTCCACCAAATGAAAATTGTTTTCCTAATTACCTTATCGAAATTCTTTTGTTTCTTTTCCAACTCCAGCACCTTAGCTCTCTGCGCTTCGAGCTCAATAATACTATCCTCCAACTCCGCTTGAATTTTCTTCTTTGATTTATCCAACTTATCATTGGCAGCCTGCAGCTCCTCGACCTGTCTCTGAATCGCTTCCATGTCTTTAATACACCTCTTTCTAGCTTCCTCCACAGCTACAGAAGCTTCGGCTTCGTCCTCTGCCTTCTTCTTCGCCTCCGCCAGTTGTACGTTCAAGCAAAATACCTGAGCGAATCAATTAATAATTAATACAGTTGTAGAACAGAAAACTTGCAGGCTTTAACTTTGATTAGACACATGAAGAATATTATAAATTGTGAGTGGTTCTGATGGAAATTCAGTTTTTAACCGTACCTGTTTATCCAAGGCCCTCTTCGCTTCCTCTTCTTCCTCCAATTGATCATGCAAACTTTCCTTCTCACTTTCTAATGCTCTCAGTTTAGAGCTCAGCGCCAGCTTCTGCCTCGTTTCCTCCTCCAGTTGCTGTTGGAGCTCAGTAAATTGGGACTCGCAGGTGGCAGAGGCTTTCAGAGCCGCTGAGGCCTTCAGCTCCGCAGCTTCCAGCTGCTGCATGATGCTTTCAGACTCTTGTTGCAACTTCGTAGCTCGCTCAACAAGTTCTTGCCTATTCCTTTCAACTTCGGCGAGCTTGGCATTGATCTCAGCAAGCTGTTGCTCCGCCTGTTTCCTTCTCCTGTCAGACTCCTGTCTGCTAGCACTGATAGACCTCAGCTCCGAAGCTAAATCAGCATTCTCAGCCTCCAGAGTTCCCTTTGCTTTCTCCAAAACTGCCTTGGTCTTTTTCAAAGCATCCATCTGCTCATTTATGGCTGTTAACTCCTGAGTATGCTTGTGGCGCATGTCTGCGAGTGTGGCCTCGTGCATCGAAGTCTCTTCTTCCAAGTTCTTCTTTAGCGTCGCCAACTCCTGTTCCCGCTTGCTTCTCAGCTCCTGCTGAGCTGCCGTGGTATCCAATGAATCCAGCAATTCGTTCTTCAAAGCCTCCAGCTCCTCGTTCAAATCGCGCTTCAGTTTCTCAGCCTTGCTCCTGGCCGCCTTCTCAGCCTCCAAATCCTCCTGCAACTCAGCCAGCTGAGATTCCAATTCTCGCAGTGCCTTCTGCGCCTGAGCTTTCGCCGCACCCTCCTCGTCCATCTTCGCCATCACCTGATTCAATTCTTCCTCGCGTTTCCCTAGTTGCAACTGAAGCTCCTCCACCTGTGTCTTTCTCTCAGTCAGCTGTTCCTTCAGGTCTGAGACCTCCGTTTCGATCTTCCTCTTCGACCTGTCCACCTCCTGCCTCTGCTGGTGGTCCTTCAACAATCTTTCCTCCAAATCTGCAATCGTCGCTTCATGTTTAGCCTTCAGTTTTGACAGGTGTTTCGCCTTCTCCTCCTCCTCGGCCAACGTCTGGGAAAGATCATTCGCCCTCTCCTCCAAGATCTTCTTCTCTTTTAACAACTTCTGATTTGTGTCATCGGACAATGCGAGGTCCTCTTCCAGTTTCTTTATTTTCGCGTCGCATAGCACTTTTTTCCAATTGCAGCTTCTGCCTGGCGGCTTCTTCTTCTTCCAACTGTTCCTCAAGGTCACTGATATTCAGTTGTAGCTTCTTCTTCTCCTGAGTCAACGCCGCGCTCCTTTCCTCTTCTTCTTCGATCCTCGCTTCCAAATCATGAAGAATTTCTTCTAGTTCCTGTTTCCTAGCCGCTAGTCTTGCTCTCATCTCCTCAGCTTCTGCGCATAATTCTACTTCAGCTTGTAATTGCTCGGCTAATACGGTCTTCTCTTCTATGGCTTGCTGGTATTTCCTTTCATACTCCTGTGCAGAGTGTAATTGCAGTTCCAGTTTGTCCCGCACTTGCTTCAGCTCGTCCTCTTTCTGTGTCAACTTCTCCTCCTGCTTCGTCACCTCTAATAATGGTTTCACTTTGGTGTACAAACGCCACCATTGCCAATTTCTGAGTTTCAAGTATGCTGCGCAGTTTCTTTGAATGATTCGGATGGCGTTCAGTTGCTGGAGACGCTTTTGGTAATTCCGACGAGCCAGGAAACCGCGGCAGAACGCTTGGAAGTTGACGATTATGTCGGTGATTTTGTAGTCACGCTCCTCTTCAAGGTGAGCTAACACGCCGGCGCGAAAGAATATCTTCGATTGTCCCACCCGGTACAGATTGGGATCTAGTTCCAGCGCCTGAATCTGAAATTAAAGAAAATACACGTGAGTATTCAACATAGTTTTTACATAAAATGGTTCTACACATTTTATTGAATATAATCACCACCATCACACATTTTACCACCTTATCCGGCTATACAAAAGTCAGGAATATCGAGAATTTACTTAAAAATATATTTACCATTTTCTCACATGCTTTCTTTCCATCCATGAATCCCTTGGGAATAGCATTAGGTGTTAGAAGTTCGTATCTCTGTCTAAACTCCTGGAAGGGTATCCTGTTCGGGAATCCTTGACGACAAATTCGAATTCCTTCCAGTACACCGTTACATCTCAGCTGTTCTAGTACCAGAGGAGCATCGATCTTCCCAGCCCGTTTCTCATGATTCGGTATAATACATCTGACAAAGTTAGGATTAGTATTTCTGAGAGTGACCATCAGTTTCGCCAATTGCTCTTTGTACAATTGTGAAACCGTTCGGAACATTCCTTTCCTGGTCCTCGCACCGAATTGTGTGTCTGTTAAAGCCTGTTGGGCCATCCCAACGATCTCAGCGTCTTTCCAGATATGACAGACGAAAGGATCCTGCGAGTTCTGCAGGAGGCTGACCACATTTTCATTCAGAGGATCCATGTTCTTCATTAACCACTTCGCTGCAGAGTAATCGACCTTTCCAGCATAATGTATGATAGCAAAGTCTGCGACACCTCTGAAGTCTGTCTTCATAAATTTAGGGTGTACACTGTGAGCTCCCACCAGTTTCTCTACGAACGTTTTATCGGTGGCTTTGGGGAACCAGCATTCCTCGTCCAATAGTGCCATGATACCTAATTTGAAATTAGAAACAGCTATTTAACCCCAGCATGTGATTAATAGACTACAGATCTTTATGCAAAATAAAAATGTTCTGCATTGATTGTGAGCAGCAGGAGTAAAATAAAAATGGATTTCATCCCTTAATGATCTTGTTGCATTAAAAACAACGTTACAATATTCTTCAATTTTTCTAATCTTTCGTTGTTTTATATTTCATCCAGCCAATTTCTTTATAAATGCATAAAGATCCGTAGTGATTAAGAAACGCCTCGAGACATCGGCTATACTTTTGTTATAAATGCATATCTTTCTCTAAAAATATTACTAAATATACTGCAAATGTTATTGCTAGTGCATATAACCCTTAAACGACTTTGATCTTACCCATGGGCTTGTCGATGAGGTCAATAGTTGGCTGCAGGTCCAGTCCAAAGTCAATGAACTTCCATTCAATACCCTCTCTCTGATATTCCTCTTGTTCGAGGATGAACATAGTATGGTTGAACAGTTGCTGCAGTTTTTTCATTGGTGTAGTTGATGCAAAGCTGTTCAAAGCTGTTCAGCTCGAAGATCTCAAAACCAGCCATATCCAGAATTCCAATGAAACTGGCTCCCTGTCTCTTTGTTCGATCTAGGGATCTGTTGATCCTATTTACGAGCCATCTGAACATCCTTTCGTAACAGGCCTTGGAAATTGCTTCGACAGCAAACTCAACTTGCTCTTTGGTCTGCGCCTTGGTCACAAAGTCCCTGCCAACCTTGATCCTTGGCTTTAAAAATGCTTTTGTCATCTCTGTAACGCTTAAGCCTAAGAGGTGAGATATCTTCTGGGCAACTGTGTTGTCTGGCAGTGTAGCCTGGTCCGAGTTCCTTTCCTGGCGAAACTGCATAGACCCAAACAGCATCACTGCGGACACTATACGGAAGATAGAAGAGAAGTCCTCGTTGGTCATGCCCATTATGTGCATCGACTTTACTGTCGAGAAGAACTCTGCTGAGTCATCCACTCCTGGTACTGGCAATGCGCCATTTGAGAGGAATGGATAGTGTTTTGGATCCTCCAAAATGAATTCCTCTAAAGAATTTTATGAACGTTGTATATTTAGCATATAAAAAATTGCTAAGTTTAACCCCTTGTACTATGATATCGTGTCAGACTCGCGATGAAGATTTCAAACAGAATCTGCTTCATACATATGTTGTTAATCTCCTTTGCATTGAAATGAAATTCTATTTTATTGTAGTTAATATTTTGTCATTAGAGAATATGAGGGTATATAATAAATATATAAATTGTTCTCTTTTTTTTTAGTAAATTGTAAACGTTAAAAAAGTTCCCATCATTGTAATCGTAAACTAAATCGTAGTGCAAAGGGTTAATAATTTCTTCCTGTTTCTTCACTCACTTTTCTGCTCTGCTGAAGCACCTGCGAGGAGCTGGTAGAATATATGGAAGGTCCTCTCGTCCTTTGCTTGTCGAATTGCTCTCGATTTCTCCAGAAGATAAGTTTCTATGTTTGCTCCAGCTATGTATCCTGATGCGTCAAAGTTTATTCGGATAAATTTGCCCTAGATGAATATGATAAATAAGTATTCCATTGTATCAATGTAATCTCAAATGTAAATTACTGTAATTGAACACAGAATAAATGCCAGGACTTACGAATCGAGAAGAGTTATCGTTTTTCACAGTCTTGGCATTGCCGAAGGCTTCCAGAATGGGATTTGCTTGCAGAAGTTGTTGCTCCAATTCACCCTATTGTCAAAAATCATTCAATTAATGAAGACACAGCATTTCGAACTTCCAAACAACGAACATGTATTGCCATCGTCCATTTAATGCTTACTGCTCTAATTTTAATCTAGTATTATTATAAACAAACAGTATAAACATCTGTTAAAAAGTAAACATATTGTTACAGTGAAAAAGCCACTTTCAGATTAAGCAACGATTGTTCTCATGCTAAACAAATATTAAATATATCAAATAGTATTATCCAAAGTACACGATTAATGTAATTGATTAATTACGATCACCTAGCAGAATCATAACTGAACAATTGACAGCGACAGTTACAGAAGCGGAAAACTTCGAACGTTTTAATTTTGAAAATGTTAAAAAAGTAAAATACAGAAGTTCTAATCATGAGCAGACATTTAATTAATTTTAAAATTAATTATATTAATAATCGAAACAACAATTGAGGAAGAGCTGGAATTATTTATATTGGCGATTGAATCATTTTACAGCAGCATTTCTAAATTGTCATTTTTTTTATGTTACATGTTGCATGTTAGTAATTAATTTGTAATTAAAACAATTTTTGTGTTATTCATAGAACACCAATTTACTGAAAAATGTGAAATAGAAGGGAGAAACAATAACAAGCATACAATACACACACACACACATACCAGCACGACACAGGACACATTAATAAGTAATTCAATTAATCGACTCTCACGTTAATTACCGCAAATTTATCCGAAACGCATCCCGAACCCTAAATCCAGTGTGCAGCGAGCAAGACAAGGGAGATATTTGTGTTACAATTCTACAGAACTTCTATTCTTTTTTAGATAAACAAACTATCTTAAAAATGTCCCCGTTAAATCAACACCAAGTTGTTAGTATTAAAAGTCTACAAAAAAGTATTAAAATTAAAATCATTTTTTCGCAAAAAAAACAACATATAAACGAATACACGATTAATTAGAGTACAGTGGTGCTCGGATAACAGTCTCCACATAATTCTAATTGCATCATTATTTAAAAATCCTTTGTTAACCTCAAATTTATTTTAGCAACTAAAATGTACCTGTAACATTTTTATGGAAAAATAATCGTGCGACCATTTTTTTATATTAAAATAAAAGCATACTACTTTTATAAACAGTAAAAATAGCATATTTACACCGAAATTTTTTAGAGAATTTTTCATTGAGTAAACAAAAAATGTAAAATATATATTTGTTAATGAATTTAGGTGGTAAAAAATGTAGACTAAATATAATCACTGCATCACTGTACTCAGAAAAAAAACAGCTCGTACAAAGGACAGTACACAATATTTGTTAAAAAATTATAATGAAAGGTTATTGTTATGTAAACAAATTTTAATTTTGGAATTTGCGTTGTTTGTTGATCAAAGCGAAGGAAAACATGGGTAAATAAAATACAAAAAAAAATAGACAAAGAGCAGATATAGCAGCGTGATTATTGCGTGAACAGAATTGTTGATCATTTTATTGTTTTGACTTACTATGATTAATGCCGGACTCGGTGTCTAGGTGTGTTGTGGCCGTTGAAAGTCAGCACCGGGAACGAAAGAATGTGCAAAGTTAAATTCACGAGTCCAAGGTCATTTGTGCATTATTTTGTCCTGCTTTATTTTATTGAACCTTCCCTCGCGCACCAAACTAATTATTAAACAATTTGTACAACGAAGATATGTGGCTCGAATCAAAATTAGGGTAACGAGACGAGGGCTGTCAGCGTGATTCATACTCGTGGGATCCACTTTCATTCAATTATTCAAGCTTTAGTATATTCGTTTAATTTTTTCCTAAAGAAATCAGAAAAAGAAAATTAATTTTTACATGCGCCATTTTTTATAGCGATCTCAAAGTTTTTTAATTATTGGGGAATCTTTGAATGATTACATGTACATAATAACGTTTCAGCAAAATTTTGAATGTTTTTCCAATGTTATCTTACATTCAAAATTTTTTTGGCAAAAAAACCGGAAAGATAAAATTAGTTTCCAGAAAATTTTCGAACTGAACGAAGTTTCAAATGTTCAACCTATGGTAACTCAGTGGGAAAAAAGATACAGCAACCTCTTTAGGCTCAGTTCAAAGGGCAACTCCTCTACTTTCACTTTCCTGAGTTGCATTGTTTTTGTAAGTACTCTCACATTGAAAATTCGGCCCAAAAGCAAAGACTGTTTTTTCCTCGAAAATCTGACGAAATCATTCGAAATGAGTTTTAGAAAATTAGCGTGTCGACACCACGAATGCGAAGAGCAAAGTCTACCCGTTCGACTGAGTATATAAAATCGCATATGTGATTTTCTGTGACCGTTCACATCGCGGTCCGAATGGATAGTGTGCCAAAAAACCGATGTTTTTCCTGAAAGAATCTCGCCGCAATAAACAATAATCCTAAACATCGTTCCGCCCGATGGAATGCATAATTAATTCCACGGGATTAAACGGCGTGACGCGGCGTCACGTGTTGCGGAACCCTTGGCGAGCCTCGTTTAAACATTTTTGCGTTCGAAACGCAGCTGCCGCGCGGCCTGGCAAGCGTCGAATTATGAAACGGCGGCGACGCCGATTTTTTCCTATATAAGAGCAGAAATTTCGAGGCGGCGCGGCGCTCGGTGACTCAGAAACTACTCGAGTGACTCAAAGCCGAGTTAGGCCGATAAGTGGATCGTTTCGCTGAAAAAGGAGAGATCCTTCAAGAGCCAGTGATCTATGATGGCCTATCGCGATCGGAGAACAGACTCACAGTATTCAACAATCTCGCAACCGGCCCTGAATGACGCGTTCAATTACGCAACAAGTTTTACGCGCGAAAATCGAAAATCCAAAATTTCTTCAGCTTTTTTAACACGCTCGACATGTACAGTTTAAAATTCTCTATCACAAAAAGTACTAGACTATTTATGGCTAAAAACCATTAAAAGGTATTTAATATAATTGATAAAAAAAATATTCTACAGTTTTTTTTTTAAATTTGGTACAACTTTTGAAATGCTGGTTTTTAAATATAATTGACTTAATAAGTTCTTGTAGAGAATAAGAAATAGCATTGAAAATATATAATTTCATTTAAGAAAATACAGTTGACCTTCCGTATAATTTCTATATATGAATCCATCAAAAAACTGCTAGTGATAAATTGTGTGGTTCATGGAATCATTGAATTTTTATTTGAAATAGTTTTCTGTGTCTGCGATGGTTTTGTAAATATTTGACTGATATGAACGGGACCCCCTTCATGTCTATATACTTGCAAATTCCTTTAAAAAAGAGAATGGAGTAGTCAAGTATTATAAATGGCCAATTCATATGTCAATGAATAATACATTATAAATGTTAATTCTATTGTAACATCTATATTAATTTCCTTATTTAATTAAATTGACCGAGTTCTTCATTAAATTAGTTCGAATTTATGAGGGATTTCACAAATCGAAATAAGATAAAATATTTTTGGTGAAAGTGCTGAGTAAGTTGCGAAAGTGAAAGTCCTGCGGAATTTATCGACCGCGGTCGATAATGTAGAGCCACGGCGCGCGAAAATTTGAATTTAGAAAGAGTGGAATTGTCTGATTGGGTGTCAAAAATCCGGAGAATCTAAAGAAGAAATACGAGGAGACGATTTGGAGAGCCTTTTTTATACAAACTCACTAAAACAGGATAAGCAAACGAAAAATTATAAAAAGTAAGGAAGAAGAATACAGATAAAATTCCAGGAAGATAAAATGCTGAGTTTATACAGATTTTGTTTGCTTCTGTCTGTTGGAACAAGTGACTCACTGTTTTGTTTACATAAACTGTCATCGGAAACTCGTTATCACTTGTAAGATAATGATAAAAATTGTAACATTATAGTATAGTGAAATGGTGTAGACTGAACTTTGAAGTTTGAGTTTGTAAAAAGTATATACAAATGTGTGCTACAGTTTTCCGTGGTTCTCTATAAATAAGCTTCGATTACAAAGTGTACGGAGAGGAAACTCGGTGCGGAGAAAAGTTCTTTTTGTAAAAATTAAGAAAATATGGCTACTATAAAAGTAGTTGAAAAAATATAGACTAGCAAGGAAAGTATATACAATTACACTTTTCATAGATACAATTCTGTGATCGTATATGTGTAAATACCATTGCACTCCTGTACAAAAGTAAAACAACACCTCAGAAAATGCACTCTCTGTGTTTTTAACATCTGCTACCTATGAATCTAGCGAATTCCCCAAATAGATTCGGGGAAAACAGCCTAGCCAGAGCAGATCTCCAATCAAATTAGTCTTGGAAAAAGAGATGAAGCATTTCGTGATTAGCTTACCGCGTTCGATTTTGGCTTTGAGGCAGCAACGTACGCCAAATATTGGATCACTTTCTTCGTGTTTTCGGTTTTTCCCGCGCCGGACTCGCCGGTGCATAGAATCGACTGGTCCTCTCGATCTGTTAACAGAATTGCCAGGAAAACATTAATCTATATCTAAGTATTCGACGTCTTTGTTAATCTGTATTTGTCCCGTTTGTCAACTCTCTCTCTCTCTCTCTCTCTCTCTCTCTCTCTCTCTCTCTCTCTCTCTTTCATTTACTTTTATTGTTATCTAGAAACTTTACTTATTTTTATATTCTTCATGAAAAATTGAACACAAAATGTGGAGTAGAATTTTTATATGCAATGCTTAGTTTCAAAGCAATTCAAGTTCAAAGACTTCTTAAGTTTCAAACTGAGCGCGCTGTCATGTCACGTGACGCGCCGCTTCCCCCTCTCCTCGTCTAGCTGTGCAGACGGGTTATGCCAATTTTGAAATTTGATTTACTCAAAAACTAAACCTCCAATAAAAAATATTTTATTTTACACTTTCTATTGATTTTTGTGTTGTGTTGGGTCCTCTTTTTAGCAAAAGAATACAGATGGATCGGTTTAATTACCCTGAAGCATGGAACGATATGCAGTATCGGTGATAGCGAAAACATGAGGTGGAACCTCGTGTCTTTTGATACCCTTGTACCTCTCCATTATCTTTTCCGTGTAGATTGACAACCTCTTGTATGGGTTCACAACCACGCAGAAGAGCCCGGAATATGTCTGCAATCACATAATTGATGTCGTAAGTAATTATACCATGAGGAAAAAATTTGATGATTGATGAGTATGTATACTTCTGTTTCTAATTGGTCTTTTGTAGAAAGAGTTTATCTATAGGATGATTCTGTTATGTTTTGATGAATAATTTGATGTATTATCAACGAAAAATTACAGCCTCGCCGAAAAATATAGTCAATGATACAAGGGATAATTAGTGACCAGTAATTAGACTGTTAATCACTGTGTAATCGTATAACTTCATGACATTATAGTGTAGCATAATTACCATTGTGCAATTACAATCTCAATTAGTGTAGGATTTTCTTTGTATTATCAGCTCATTTAGAAAATAAGATTATTCAAATCTTGAATTTAGTGCGGACAAAAATTACTAAAATTAATTATGGTTTTCTGATTTCTGATTTCAATCGGAGTATTTATTTGTTTATATTCGTTCAGTCCACTTGAAATGACAAGATCAATAAAAATTGGTACATAATAATAAAATGAAAAATTTCTTGTAGGATATTAGAAGTTGTACTGATTTCCCATTTTTTCTTTTCAACGCTATAGCATTGGCGAGACCGTTGCTGGCTTTAACACCGCATAAATAATTTACGAGTTGAACGAAAAGAAAAGATAAAGTGTGCGTCACCATTCAAGAAAGATGAGCAAGCGGATCAGTTTACACTTTACACAAATTCATGCCGACGTGTAACCCTGAAAATATGTCGTTAAGAAAGCGGCTCATGATATTTTTCCAATTTTTCTAAACTCTTATTAAACATTGATTATGTCAATTTATTTTCGAATTGTTTTTTACTTATTGAGAATAATCTGAAATTTATTTCTCAACATTTTACTGTCATTCATTTTCCTTCTATCTACTTCCATGTACATATTTTAAATTTTTACTGTGTTCAAAATTATCTAGAATTTATAACTTAATTTTTTCCACTTATTCATTTTAAACTTTCATCTTCTTCAGTGTTTTCTAAACTTCATTTTTAAAACTAAATAAAGCTATTAATTTTCTTGAGAGTTTTTTAGGATTTATTGTTTGAACAAAGATTGTCTGTTTTTGAGGTATTGTATAGAACAAATTGCCCAAGAAGGCTCTCTCTCTCTGAACAGAGCACTTGCAACAATAGTCAGCGAGATAGCAATGGTACCGGTAGTGGTTTGATAAGAGGTTAAATAACTCTTGTTCGCCTCAGTACTACAGATAAGAGGATAATGGCAGGTTCATGGTGTCTTCACTGAAATAAACCGATGACCTAATAATCACTGGCAATAATCTTATTGTCACGCAACATGGACCTTGTATTGTCAACTGCAGACTATGTCCCGATTATATCTCCAGAAATTTCTAGTCTTAACAATACTCCAGATAGAAAATCCTATATGTCTTATCAAAACTAAAACATACCTCTAGAATTAAATACTACTGTCTTAAAACATAGACTAAAATATAAGAAAATCAACTGTTTAAATATTGACCAGAAAATTAAGTAATACAGGTTCAATTAATCCTTTAGATATTAATGAAAAGACGAACCAAATCTTCAAGTATTATACTGAGCATAAAATAAATTGTGCCCAGTGAATGAAAATTCAATCTAGTCTTTAATAGTATCTTAAAGTCAAATACAAAATAATAAATGAGTATACTATATATATAAACTGAATTAATTCTTAAAATATTAGGCTGATCACAAAATGGATTAATAAAAATTCAATCAATTAAAATAGTAAGCTAGCCACAATATCAATTATTCAAAATTAATTCTTAAAATATTCAGCTGATCAGAAAACCAATTAATAAAATCCAATCCATTCTTGAAATTTTAGACAATTTTATAAAATTAATTCTTAAAACACTAATGAAAATACATACTAATAAAATGTAAGGTAGCAAATTAATTCTTGAAATATTAATGAAGCGGCAAATTTAAAAAAATATTAAATAACTCATTAATTTTTGGAGTATTACATAGCTGATTCAATTTCTATGAGATTTTCTTCAATTTGTTAACATTGCAACGGTTAACAGAGACCAGAGAAAAAAACTGTTCACAGTAAAGTGGTAATCCGCGGCTATTTGATTCCTTTTTTTTAACAGAACTCCCTCTCCTCCGAAGGGACTCCGAAACCGGTCTCTCCGTGAGTGTTGTGTCGTCGACCTGCCTAACATTCCTGCTTATAGAGCTTACTAACAATCACCGCCTCCAACTCCCCTTTCCTTTTATTGACTCTATCAAACGCCAATAAGCAACTGCATTATTCATCCCGCTCTGCAATAAATACGATCTGTTATAAATCCACCGTAATTAGATGAAAATGGAATATTGAAATCCTGTTTTAAAATTCGACGAAAAAAAGAAAGTCCCATAAATCACGGTGCAACGGTGCATCCTCTTGCATTTTGTGCGAGAGGAAATCCAAAACGAGTTCTGGGAACCTTGAGATTCCTCTCCTTTTTTTAAAGCACACTTTTCCTTCGACCGAAAAAGAAACACTCGGCTGATTTCATTGAAATTAAATTAATGAAACAGAATCTCTAAAAAAAAAAAACGAAACCAAATTTCAGGAAATGAAAAAATTCATCAAAATGTCTTTCACTGTGTTTGCTAAAAATTGACATAAAATAAGAAATAAGTAAAATGTAATTCTAAAAAATACGAAAAATTTCAATTACAATTATACAAGCTAAGAAAAACATGAAGTATTATACAGTGTAAAAAGAAAGGAAATAATAAATAAAATTGTAAGAAATAAAATGCGATTTTAGAAAGTAAGAAGCAAATAAACTGAAATTAAAGAACGTCAGAAGAGATAAAATGTCAAGAAACAGGAACACATAAAATCTCATTTAATTGAATTCATAAAAGGTCATAAATGTACAGCGTGATTCACCAAACTGGCTGCCATCGTTTTCCTGAAACTGGTCGGTGCACTTTAACGCCTTTAAAGGGAAAGTTGCATAATTTAAGGCACGTGCATACTGCATCCAATTTTTGCAACAGTGTGTTTCAACTCTTCCGAGCCACGACTTCTCTCTCGAATTAAAAATCCATGATATAAGAGCAGAAAAATGATTGCTATGATGAGTTCCTCGTGACATCATGAAGGTTTGTGAAATAGAAAGTTCATGAGGCATCGCGTTCCCGGTATGGTGACGCATAACCATGGAAATTTGTGAATCCCCATCACTCTTATTTCTTTTTCCCGGTTTCCTCAAGTTTTGAGGGGGAGTAAACAAGACTTATGGCAACGGAAAATTCCAGAACAAGTGGATTATGGTTCATTGGTCCAGTGATGTTTTCAAGTCGACTCAGAGGAAGCTGCACGCGGTCGATTCAAACGTGCAAATCTTTTTTCGGACTAGCTAACCTTTTCGGTTGCTCAGATCTTCATCTGATGGATCTTGGCTCGCGCACACGCTTCTGGATCCGATCTAGCGATCCAAAACGGGCCTAAAATCTTCTGGTATTTTATTCATATAATCGCCAATAATTTTTCTATTTTTTCCGGCGTTCAATTTTTGCAATTGTACAGCTTCTCTTCAAACTGTCATAACTATATTTCTCAAACTGTCGTAACTACGTGGAAAACAATCGGACAGCAATCTACCTGTGCTCATTTTAAAGGGCTTTTCGACCTAAATTAAAATTTTTTCTAAAATAATGTTGCGCCAAGAAACAAGATAGAGAGTAAAATCAGAACGTTCTTCAATTTTCCAAATTGGATCGTCTCTACGATAGTCAAAACATATCTTTCGTGGCTTAAACCCCATCAACGATTTAAATACCGAAATCTACTCTTTATGAGGAGCCCACAGAATTTGATTGATGATTTTTTTATTGTCGCTTTATCGTGCTTCGAACGGAGAGTGCACCACGCCAGATTTTCAATGCAAAACGCCCTCTCAATGCCTTACTGGAGAAGTAACTTAAAAACAGAGCAACTTAGGCTAACTGAAAGTAGAAACTTCGCCTTTTACAATGAGCCTACGTAGATCGTGATCCGATCATTTTTCACAAAGCTGTAATAGTGTAAACATCGCAAAGAGGTTTCAATCTAAAATATTGAACGAAAACACATCTCCAAAAATTCAACAGTTATGTGGTACCTAAATGTTTCTAAGAAAATCAACTTAGAGGTGTTGGGAGTAGAGGCTCGGTCCTTTAAATTGAGTCTAAGTAGATGATTCTCTCATTCTTTTCCACAAAGTTATTCAAACAAATAAAGACGTATCAGTCTAAAAATGAAAAGACCTTGAAGACCTTCTCTATATTGCTCGCTATTTGGTACGAAAATATTTCGAAAGAAATGAACTTGGGGTGCTAAAAGTACAAAATTCGCCCTTTATTTTGAGCCTAAGCAGACAATTATCTCATTTTTCTTCACAGAGCTGTAACAGTTTGAATGTTACCAATACGTCACCTTTGAAAATTCGACAATCCAATTGTGACCATACCGAAACGGGAAAAAATGGTAAAAAGGAAGTCAAGCCCCGCTGCGAAGGAAGAAGTTGGTGTTGTTAGGGAGGGGGGGAGGGGGATATGGGTGTGTGACGAAGCGTGTACAGCGAATCTATCCCGGAATCTGTGCGGTTTCGTCAGAGAGTTCGGTTTCTTTCCTAAGAAGACCGAAACTGTTTGTTGACTATAAATGGCACGAAGTCTTCAGCGAAACTGAATCTCTTTCTCTTTCCCTCTTTTACTCGCGGTCGGCTTGGTGTACAGTATAGTGAGCCGGCGTTTATGGCACCACGAAGAAGCGGGTTAAGGACACTCCTCTTTATAAGGATTCCTCCTTGATCGGCCTCATTCTCTTTACTTCTCGCTTAAATTTGATAGATCGAGATGCGTTACAGCTGCTGCGCTCCGATCTACTTTTACGCTAATTGCGACCGCTATGCTGCACACCGATTTTCTCGCCGTGAATATTGAAATTCAAACTTTGCTTCACAATTTACCTGAATAAGTATAATTCTATGAAACACACTGTGGAATCAAATTATTAATTTTTAAATGAAAGTCCATCTACACCCGAGTTCTTATCATTTTTGTATGAAATATTAATGTCCGAAAATTATTAACTTACATTTGACATTGTGGCTCTAAAGATTGAAATATCCACCGTATATCCGATGTTATCATTTCTAGAATTTAATTCAATTTTATAACTTTTTGTAATTTGAATGATTGTATATAATTTCATAACTTTTACAACTGAATTTCATTTTATACATTTGAAGAAAATTCATATAGTATTATTTTTCAAATTTCGTAGATTTTTATAGAACTCTGTTAGAACTGTTTTCTATATTTATGACTGAAAAATTGCTAAATTATTTCTCTTTATACACATGATCCTTCAAAAATTAATAGAGTTGTAGTTTTCATAGAAATGACCCTCAAGAAATTACTAATTACGTCTACTTATAAACATGCTCTTGAAAAATTGATGAATTACTTCTTTTTATGCATACGCACCTCAAAAAAATTACAAAGTTAAAGCATTTATGCATATTCTTCACTGTATAATAATCGATAAACGTATCTAATCCATCCTTAATTAGTTATAAAATTACTCTTAATTATTGGAGCCATAAATAATATTCTGACGAGATTCTTGTTAAAATTTCTTACAATAGACGTTCGCAAACAAATGTTTGGCAGTCTGTGGATCGCTTGAATTTTTATTTTCTGGATGATCTTGTAGATCATATTCAATACCAATTGGAACAAATTTTGAACAGTGCTGTAGTTGTAGCTATATTTACAAGTATACCAATTTTAATCGAACTTTTTCGGCGGTCTAGATGGCAGAGATTCGTATGATTTCAAAACAGTGCAAGGAATGCGATATATTGCGGATCGAAAGAAGAAAAATCAGCACGTACGAGGCACATGCATGACGTCATTCCTTCGTGTCCTAGAATGCCTGCCATACGTAAGCAGATATTTCTATATCGTAAGGCCCAATCGACACTCAAATTCTTTTTTAATTGATCCCGACGAAAATCAAAAGATTCTTCGGCGGATCCGAGTCTCGTGAAACCTCTATTATCGGAACACCCGTTATCTAGACGCTACATCTATTAGGCCACGTTACAACTAACGCAAATCATTCAATATTATTAATTTTTTCCATATTTATTTTCATTTCACGTTTTATCATCTCTTCATTGATATTTATAAACACGATTATTAGTAGACCGCGGATCTTTATGCAAAATAAAAATTGTCTGCATCGATTACAAGCCGAAGGAACCAAATAAAAAATTATTTCTTCTTTTAATTATCTTATTAAGCTGAAACTAATACACCGATGTCCTTAAATCTTTTTAATATGTCCACTGCTTTAAATTGTACGTTTCTATTTTTGTCATAAATGCATAAAATCCGCAGTCTAATGCACTTTTGTAAGACAACAATCACGTTTTGAAGATTTTTGGATACTCGCCACTACTTATGGGGTCATTTCACATTGTTTATTGTCCGAGCTGATTTGAGTTTCGGTGAATGAAAATTATAAGTTTGAAATATTTTTTATGCTGGTACACTGTTCCCCGTTCGATTCTCGATGTTCCCCTAATCGCTGGAAACTTTGTACAACCGTATCTCGTGTAACCACAGATTACATAGTGTGGATAAATAAGTTGCATAAAATTCCCGGTGATAATAAAATTTGGAGAAAAACGATTAAGCCTGGAAGAAACCTCCTTCAGTTGGCTTCTCAAAAGAATATTAAAAAGTTCCTACATGGTACTCTTTGTTGAAAGGATTGTTAACATTCAGTAAATTATTTCTTCTTGAGCTACGACTCTTAAAAAAGATAATAAAGTTATATTCTTTGTAGAAATGACCCCTAAAAAATGACTACACTATTAATTATTGTAGATATGACTCTTAAAAATTACTAGAATTAAATTCTTTATCAAAATCATCTGTAAATATTACTAAATTTTTTTTCTCTTTACAGAAATAACACTAATTAAATTACTAAACATCATGTGTATACATATGACCCTTAACAACTTATTAGAATTGTTTTTTAAAGGAAGATCCTCCCAAAATTACTAAATTATTTCTCTTTTAGATATGAATCGAAAAATGTTACTGTGTTCTTTATAAAAATAACCGTGCAATGACAGAAGAAAAAGGCGAAATTCCTATAGCGTTCCATACTAAAAAACACAGTGACTCAATGTTACGTAGAAGTAAGATAGGACAGTGGTATCAGTTTCTGATAACACCTAAGAGGCAGGACATATTGCGGCCGTCCAATAACACGAGAATTTTACCTACCCTCCATTTAAAATGATTTTTCAAAAATCCAATTGCAATTATAACGTTTCCTGCGTTCGTTTGAGTTACCTCTGATAACATCAACAAGAGAATGCTCTATCAGAAACTACTTAGACCTAATGATAGCTAATGCTTTTTCTGTAATATACTGTCTGTGTATTTGCTAGCAAACAGAATATTAGTTTCCGCGATAAGAAAAGATAAGGATCATTAGAATGACCACTGTTGTATCGAGTAAGCAATTGTTAAGTGAAAACGCTTGCTAAGTTGCAATTATATCTTGAAAGTAATTGCTTTTGTCGGAAAGATCGTATTTTCAACTTATGTAGATATTTTTTACATGAAACACATTGTCATGTAATAATTAAATTTGATTCAACAATGTTTTCGAAAGAAATATCAAATTTCAATTTTGGGAAATACATTTGGGAATTTTGGCAATTATATAAGTTTCTTTTACACAAGAAATAGTTTGTTGGTTATTTGAGGAAAAGAATGGGGCCATTCAAATTTTTCCTGCTGAGATTAGCAATCACCACAGTAATATACTTTGTCCTAACTTATCAAAGGTGGTAGCTGATTTATGACATTATATGCCTCCACTATGAAGATAGGTACAGTGATATGATAGTTTGTGTCAAAAATAGTAAGCAATTACTAAATAATTAACAACATAATCGAACCCTGCTAGATGTTTCACTTAGGTCACCATTACGTTCACAAATCTATGCACTTTTTTCAGTAATAAAAATAAAAAAACTAGTTATTTAATTTAAAAATAATAATAATCAAATTTCAATTTTTAACAGCCCTTCACAAATTTAACTTAACGCCATTCTCAAAGAACAACATTTTTTTCTAATAATCATGAAATAAAATGTTTCTCAATTTTCATGAATGTAGAACTTGGTTTACATTGTCTCAATTATCTACAGTTCGAGTCACTATAATGAAATTATGCCTTGCAAAGTACAAAAGTAAGAAAACACTCATAGTGAAATGTTGGATGTGTATGAAATTATTTTGCAAAATCTGATATATTCGAAACAGTGTATAATTTTAGGCATAACTCGTTTCGTATGAACTCGGTTTCTTTATTATAATTGAGCATTGTTAATCTCAATCGCAATAAACTGAGAAATCTAGATAAGAAAATACTACATGATACTAATTACAGATTAAAACACATTACAATACATACATTGTATCTAGCCAACTATCACAATAAAACACAGAAACCTACAGACGTGTAATCATAAACAAAATTAATAAAAGCTGCACCCATTGTACAACTATAATCAGGTCAAGTTTCTATTGTTTTTCGAATGAAACACATTCCTCAGATATTATCTAAGAATAAACCTTCTCACATCGAACAATAGTAATCATTGTCTTTGTGACCACTATCATTCGGTTTCCCAACTTTCATTAGTACAATCACAACTTCAATAGAGAAACTAGAACAATTTTTAAATAACTATGATAAACAACTAAGGATTTATCTTAGCGAACTCATTACTCAGAATTAATTGTAAACCAACAAATCATCTATGAATTTTTTTCGTAATTATCATATAAAATAAGATTATAAAGCTTCTTTCTGTAATGCAATCGTTCAGAAGTCTGTTAACACATTTGCTACCAGTGTTTGTTTCTATTTCATAGTTATAACATTATATGAACCGCAATTTATCCTTTAAAATTCCTTAGCATTATGTTGCATCTTATCATTTAAACAAAGAAACACTTAGGTGTGTTGATAAGATAAATTCTCTTTACGTAAAAAATATAGCATATAGTACTTAACTGCAACTGTTACAAGAGTGAAACGTTAGCGCAAGGAAGTATTAATCTCCTCGAATATCATGCTATGTGTTACGATTCTAAATAATAATGATACTAATAACAAACACATCAATGGTTCTTCTATAGACAGACTGGTAAAGGAGGAGCACTGTGTATGAACTTCACAATGCTACAGCTGATTCTACATTTTTGGAGCTCCCAAGGTTAAGAAAACCTCTGAATCACTATGCTACATTCCTGAAAGGTAGCAAGTGCTACCTCTTGTCAAAACTCGTATGACAGTAAAGCAGTCAGTAAAATCTGTCAAACTCACATAGATGAGGCCGGAGTAGTATCTGTCTTTGAGGTTATGCAGCACGGAGGCTTCGTTGAGGCACGTCAGTTCGGCCATATCCTCAACCTTGTCGTACTTAGGCGGGTTCATTTTCTGGATATCGTCCTTGGCGACGAGCACGCGTTTCCCCGTCTCGGCGATCTCGACCTCGACCTCGTCGCCACGCTCGCCTTTGATACCTGCCGCCACAAAGCCCTGGGTGTCGTGCGGCACCCACACGAGCTTCTTCTGTGTCCATTCCGCCTGAGTCGCCGGATCGTTGAAATTATTCCTGTCGACGGAAAGGAATCGTAGCTCGGGGTCCGAGTGGTCCACCCTCGAGTCGACGTCCGCCATTTTTGTTTTCGAGATCACTAGCTGCTCGAGCCGGCTTCAGGAACGAGCGATTCCAAGGACGATCCTCCAGAGACTGGCCGCTCCGTGACAGGGACGCACATGTAACTGTCCACACAAAACCGCTTTTTCCCCGTTGTTTCTTTCCAGTGTTCGTTCCTCGGCGGCGGCTCGGACAATGGCGAGGAGAGGCTCGAACGGCTCCTAGTCTGTTCTACTCCGAGGTACGTAGTTGTTCTACAGCCTTCAATGCTCCGAGAGATTGTTTTCTTTATCGCACCACGCAGCCATCTTCTTTCTTCTTTCGAAGGAGTTCAGTGGTGGGAGACTGATAGAACAATGTGTCGTACGGCGGCGCACGAGTCGACGCGTGACGTGGTCCTCGAGCGATCTCATTGGCCGGACCACGAGCACGATACCAATCAGAGACGTCAGAGTGTAATATATTTTCTGCGAGTAAGGTGCGCTTTCTATAATCTGTATCTGGTATGGTTTTTACTGTGTTACGGACGCGCGGGACCCAACCTAGGGAAAGTTGCGCTTCTATCAGACTATCGGCGTAGAGGTGAACTACGGATGAAGTAGGACAAGGATAGAGAGAGAGAGAGACAAAGACAGATATAAGATTTTTGGATGAACTCTTTCCCATTTTCTGAAGCGAAGAAGCAATATTTTTTGCAATTTGTTTCTTGTTTCTTGAAATTTTTTAAACAATAATAGCGTACGTTTTTATAGAAGAAAATTTTTCAGAACATTTTTTCCAAAAAAGGGCTCTTTACGGCGATCCGGAATAACACGGAGAACATTTCACCGCAAAGAGTATGCAAAAATATTGCTTCTTCGCTTCAGAAAATGGGAAAGAGTTCATCCAAAAATCTTATATCTGTCTTTGTCTCTCTCTCTATCTATCCTTGTCCTACTTCAACCGTAGTTCACCTCTACGCCGATAGTCTGATGGAAGCGCCACTTTCCCTAGGTTGGGTCCCGCGCGTCCTTACGTCTGGTTACGTCGCAGTATGGTGGGATTAGGGAATTTGCTGGGTTCGGGTGCCCGTGGAGCGCTGAAGCACTCTGCTCGTGGAAGGATTGCAGAAAATAACTCTGAACAATGTAATGTAAAGGAAAAATAAATATAGACTTTATTTAATTGAACTTTTAGTTGTCGACTCTATGATCTGAGAATTCTATCTGCCTCGTATTTTCCTCGTCCTGAAGTTTTATCTTCTTCCAGCATCCTTTTCCTTAGCCAATAGGAAAATTCGGATCTTCCAGCTGAACGTTGATTCGTCGGGTGGCTCGTCTTTGGTTGCTGCTCGATGGTGATTGGTGGTGGGGGTGCCTCAATAGCGCGCACACGAGA